>OX123208.2:11636664-11820327 GCA_944739405.2 Euclidia mi
GTACTTGTAAATGTCTATATGTCCCAAACTTGTCTTTCGTCTCTACGTAATTAATTTGTTAATAATTGATGTGCTCATGTGCCGCCTAAGACATCTTATAATGAGTTTTGACTAAAATATCTTGAAATACAACTACTATCCCGGAATATTTTCCGTTTCACTTTTAGTATTTGTAGAATAAATTCGCGACTTACCCTTGTTATTCTAGAAAATGAAATAATACCAATAAAGTCAAGCTAAATAATTAAATTTTCTTGTGAAGTTAATTTCGCTAGTATTTTTGGCCATTTTTTATATTCTGCAATAGAATAATTACAATACGGCAAAAATAATTGAAGTCTGAATCAAAAACTGAGAATTCCTCAGCATCTATCAACTGAGACGAAAACATTTGTTCCGGACACTACTTCAAGTGTCGATGAACGGAAAATGTTTAAATCATTTTGTTCCAAGGAACGTCCTAGATTCATTTGAGTAGGTAAAAACCCAATACTCTTATATTTACCATAGATTAAATCATTTGATAAATTTAATCGGTGTTCTTGAGAGAGTTTTTTTTGTATTTTAATCAATTGTTTAATTATCTTTGTGGTCCTGGGTGTTCTCATCGCTTTGTTTGTTGCTTTCTTTTGCAACATCTGGATATCAATCGCTATCACGAATCGCGTATTTATCTTAATGGATTTATTAAATATCCTCATTTAGTTTCTATTCACTTTTTACTATTTCAATAATAACAAAGGGAAATTTGGTGGTATTGGTTTTTATTATTTAAAGTACAATTCTACAATAATGTTTTCCTGTTCCGTTTGTGTGTGTAAATATTCAGACCATTTCGTTGTGGTTATTTGATTGCCGCCAACAAATTAATAGTCAATGGTTGCGTACGGGAGATGTTAATACTCCCTAATTAGCGGATTAAGCTTGTGAATTGAAATGAGTGCTGCAGGCCATTCGTGCATGAAATTGCGACTAATAAATACATGAATTTTGTATATTTTCGTTATCTTCCGCTAAAAATAATAGCAGGCAATGCTAAATCACTTATTTTGACACTTTATTCTATTGAATATTCACTCTATAGCATATAACAGTTTTAAAATCATTCATTTAACATTGCTTGCTATTTTTTTATAATATGTATTAATTTGGGCTATATGTTTTACGATATCAGTGCAACCTGAATAAGCATGAATAAAGAGAGGAGTAGGAACTACAGATGGCTTACAAATTATATATATTTTTAAAATTTGCAAGTATAATATACTTATTGTACTGTTGTTGTGCATTAAGGTCTGTCCTCAGCGATATATTTTGCTGTGTTCGCCGTTAAAAAAGAATTCAGAGATTTAAAAGGTTATTTCGTCAAATAATCAACACCAACGATCGTAGCATTTACAGTGGTAAATGTAAAATAATTTCTATTGAAGATAGACATCTCTAATTATAATAGTATCTCTCTAGATACAATCAAGATAAAAATTCTCAACATTCTTATCAAAACCGATATGATTTGCAACTCAACCGCCGTAAAGAAACATTTTTTCTTAGTATTCTCTATCATTAGTTTTCAATTAGTTGTGCTGTGTACTTAGAATAATAATTATCGCCTGATTATTGTTATAAAAATGATGACCTCATTCGCAGAATCTCGAAAGAAAATCAGTCCGCTAGTTTATAATGAGAAAGCATAATTTTATATTTAAACTATCGAGGCGTTTCCCAGACAAAATATATTATTTATGATTGCATCATGTAAAATGAACGTGTTAATTTTATAATGAATTGTAACATATTTTGTAAGTGATGTGTAAAACACTAAGTAAATAAATAAGTTGAAAGATTTTTTCAATGTAAATCGATTTTTAGCTGCATCATTTAAATTTGGTTCTTGTCTTATTTATGATCTTATTAGAACAATATTTTAAAATGAATTAATGTGGAAATTTGCCCTTTGAACATACATTAGAAATATTGTATTACAAATTTTATGATGATATGTAAATAAAGAATTCGGTGCAATAATGCAATTTGTAAAGAAACATTGTAAATCTAATTTGTAAAATATTTTTTGTATAATTTGATTTAGGAAGCAATTTGAGTGTAAATTTGATTTTGTGTCTATGGATAATGGTGACTTATTAAAATATACTCATCAAGAACAGCATTTTTAGTTTAATTGTTTCTTCCTGAAGTCAAATGGCTTTGATGGGTAATATATCCAATATAATATTATTGGAAAAATAGTTTTTAGAACAATTTGAAAGCAATAACGGCCTAATTTCAACGCAAATTGTGTAATAGCTCAACACATCGATGAAAAGTGTTATAGAAGAATTTTATGTTGGGAAACGCCACGAAATAATTAATATTATGTAAGCCTAAAATTATATATCTGAGATCAATTTCCTTTTACTATAATTGTTAGTTAATAAATTATTAACGGTCCAGTGACTTAAATTTTAGGGTAACAATCCTATATCTTGTGCCTGATTTTATCAATTTTTTCGGAGTTTTACTAATTTCTGCAAATTTTTTTTTTGCAACTTTAAATTCAGATGTGAAATTAGTAAAATTTCGAGAAAACTGCTTGATGGAATATTTGTTTGCTCAGTAAAGGTTGTTAAAAAATGTTTCATAATCAGTTTTATATTTGTGATATTATCTTGGTTTGTTTGGGCTAAAGCAATGAGTAAAAAAATACTATTAATATGTTTATAAAATTATAAAAAAGGATTTTTGACAAAAAATGCTTTCTATTCCACTGTGGCTTACAGAAATGTCACAGTATAATAAAATAAATAAGTAAATTCATTTAAAAAGTTTCCTTTAATTAATTAAGTAAATAGTTCGTTGCTTGTGCCATTTTCTTTTACTAATTTTAATGAAATAAAGTTCCAATTTTTATTAAGAAATATTCGCATTGGTGCTACTAGCGATCGCTAATATAGTTTTTACATTTTATTTTTTAACTTTGTCTAATATTTTTGTACTTATTTCTCATTTTAATAAACTTTTTTTGAAGTACTTAATTTTTTGATAGCGAGATCGTTTAGAAATATAAAATTAAAGCTTGAGCTACCTCTAAACTGTTCTAAAGGTATTTTTGTAAAATAACTAATCTTAGTATTAGTCAAATAAACTCTGGGAAATTAAGTCACTGGGTCGGTATCGTGATTTCCTAAAACGAAGAAAAGTAATTCAAAATCCACACATTTCCTAAAAAATGGATATTAATACGAAAATGCGTGTCGGCACGCGAATAATGATTTTGTAGGTATGATGGACACAAAATTGAAATTTCTTTAACATTTTATTTAGAAACATTTGTATTATATTGGTGTATTTTGTGTGTCCGTAATACCTACGGAATCAAAATTTGAAGATACTTAATAGGTTGTAGGAACGGTAATACCGTTAGTGTACTGTATGATATATTTTGCAGCTGTATCTTTAATTATGCTGTAATTAACAAGCGCGGCCATAATGTCTCTGGTTTGATTTTGGAAAATGTACATTTCTGGGTGAAGGCGGAGGTATGTTTTTTTTTTATTTTGTTTAATTTTTAAATCTGGAATTCGTAAATGGTGTCCATGTTTTTTCCTTTTAACGACCAGTAACAATAACTATTTATTCAGTGATAAAATCTTATTTATTTTAATGGCGCAGAAAAAACAATACCTTTGCCTTTTCGCCTGAATTATGGGACGAATAGTAATAAAAAAAATTGTTATCGAAATTGGTTAAAAGTCCTGCCGAACTGAACTTGACGTCGATAAATTGTGCTGTCAAAACTTCGTAGCCAATATTGAAAAGTCCATTTTATTTGCGCTTAAAAATACTATTGCAAATATTCAGCTCAGTATTTATTATTGCAATAATATACAATCGTTGAGCTTAGATTTCATAGCACAATTTATAGCGTGACACGTTAAGCCTTGTAGGACTACAGGCTACAGACTCTAGGCCAGCATTACAGAAAATGGTCTTGAGTTTCGCGTCTTATACTGTTGTCAGAAAGAGACGGACTGTCTTCTCTTTCTTACACCATATTCGACAAATGTTTTGATAGGTCCAGTCCACATTGTAGATATATAAATTGATTATTATATGTAGGTATTTATAAGGCAAAGATCTTTGAAATATTAAGTGTTTGGTAAGGATTAGGGTTGGTGGCCTGACTGTAAAGTTGATCTAGAGTCCTTGGCTTCTGAGATTGTAAAAATATTACTGGAGGTTTGAAAAATAAATGTACCTACTAAGTATTTGGTAATAAATAACTTGTAAATATGTTGTTAAAATAAGTGTAGTCCCTGTAGGTATTTATTTGTACGATTTCGGGCCTTTGTTGAAATCCAAAGTTTTTAATTTATTTTTCGACCAATAAATGTTGGAGAGAACTAGTTTTTTGTTTTATTTTCTTGTTTCTTGTAGTGAGTTTGAGTTATCGTCGAGTGAATCTGTGAATGACAGACTGACAGTATATTTAGTTTCAGTATTTTTGTTTGTGTATATCAAACAAGCAGACTTGATGAGCTATAATTGGACACATTTTTCTTAATTTTTTTATGCTCACCTAGTTATAGAAACAAATACATACATGCCATTGAGGCTGAAGCTATTATTATCACTCAAAAGGCGTTTTGAGAAGGAGTTTACGTTAATATATGTGTTATACTGACTGGTCTGTTGGCCTAGTGGTTGGTGGCCTTGACTGCTACGCCTGTTGTCGAGGGTTCGATTCCTCAACCTAAAATGTAATAAGCATATATTTTCCATGAAAATATCATGCAGATTAGCCACAATAATACACATAATAATAATACAATAGATCACATTTGTGTAGTTCATTGATAGGAACATCTTTTCAAACATTTTCTTAAAGACTGGCGCAATGGTTTAAACGGTAGCCTCATTATTTGCCACGTGCGAGTGTTGTGGGTTCAAATCCTTGACGAGACGATACTTTATGTGATTCACAGGTTTTCCTTGTGTTCGATTGAATGTTGATAGTGACACGCGGCATAGGATTAATTCCTAGAGTGGGAGTCTTGACTGGTGGAACTACAGACCGTTACTAACCGCCTGAGGCATTAGATAGTATTTGGAAATGTTGCTATACACGAATGCGTCAATGCGATCCATCGATGTGCAAACTGGGACTTCCCCCTTAGATCAATTATAGAACATGGAGCGAATCATTCAGTTTTTCGAACACCAAAATAAACCTTCTTCAATGCTACTATAGGCAAGGCTGTTTTCTTAGCAAAGAAGTGCTGAAGATCATGTAATAAACTACTAGATGCCAACCATGTGGGGTTGCGACGAAAGGTAATGTATAAGGTATATTACAGCAAAGTTTCATCATAATCCGTTCATTAAAAATCTCCAGTTACTTTAAACAAAGGTACACAAGGTATAAATTCCTAAGGGCATTTTGCAAAAAATAATCTTTAAATTAAAATTGCTTAAAATACTTGTGTTGCATGAAAGTGTACCAAACATCCTTGCATACATCCATTCTCATAAAAACTTACGTTTATAAAAGTAGTAGGATAAAGAAGAGGTCGTGTCGACCTAATCATGCCACAATTACAAAGGAGAACCCTGAACAGAAGAGGATGCATGAGGAATTTGATGGGAGTGAATGAAGCATAGCCGTGTGCTTGACGGCATAGAATACAAGTGTCACCACCCTCTATCTTCCCGTGGGTGTCGTAAGAGGCGACTAAAGGATGACACGATGCAAATACCATCTTTGCGTAGAGACGGAAAACTCGACATCAAACCCTATACGACTGCCTCGTTGGTCTCGCAGCATAAATGTGCGCGTGGGATCGGGAGGTCCCGGGTTCGATTCCTGGGTCGGGCAGTGTTATTGGGTTTTTCTGTCACGAAATTCTCAGTAGCAGCACGGAGTCTGGAAATGTGCCCGGTACGGCAATAGGCTCGCCCCTTATTACGTGGGACTAAAGTATATCTGCGAAAAGTGGGTGTAGAAATACACCTCTGCCAACCTCTTCGGGGTTATAGGCGTGAGTCTATGTATGTATGTATGCATGAAGCAAGAGAGATATGTCAGGATCGTTGCAAATGCCGTTCCGTAGTCTCTGCCTACCTCTCCGGGAAACAGGCGTGAGTCTATGTATGTATGTATGTAATTACAAAGGATCTACTATAAATAAAATATGTCATTATTGATAAGCTCTATTCTTCGAAAAATTTAGTAGCAATGCATTTCTCGTGGAGTAGATAAACACAATTCAATTTAGGGCAGCGATAGCCTAGTGGAGTTTAGACTAGCGCGCCTATTTTATTTTATTTTTAAGACATTTTTTTTTATTCAACCACATAGACACATCACCATCTAGTCCCAAGCTAAGCAGAGCTTGTACTATGGGTACTAGATAATGGATAAATATACATATATACTTCTTTTTTTGTAAATACATACATAATATTATACATAGAAATACACAAATGTTTGACTAGAGCGGGAATCGAACCCGCGACCATCGGCGTAGCAGTCGCTTACACTCCCGCTGCGCCAACCGGTTGTCTAGAATTAAAAAAAAAATGTGCGCGTGAGATTGGGAGGTCTCGGGTTCGATCCCCAGGTGGTCTGATTCTCAGTAGCAGCACGGAGTCGGGTAAAGTGCCTGGTATGGCAATAGGCTCGCCCCCTATTACGTGGGACTAAAATCAATCTGGCGAAAAGTGGGTGTAGCAATATACCTCTGCCTACCTCTACGGAGACATAGGCGTGAGAGTATGTATGTATGTAAATAGGTATAGTAACAGACAACAGATTAAGCCATACAATATTCAATTCAAGATTATACAGTTTCCAATCTGAAGTCCAATTAAAACCATACACATCATTTAATCTTTATTTAAAACTAGACGTCGCCAAGGGCTCCGCCCGCGTCTATTATACATATAAACCTTCCTCTTGAATCATTCTATCTATTAAAAAAACCGCATCAAAATCTGTTACATAGTTTTTAAGATTTAAGCGTACATAGGGACAGATAGACAGATGACAGACTTTGTTTTATACTATGTAGTGATTTTTGAAGTTACGTGCATCGAAGAACATGTTTAACCGTCCGTCCTGGCTCGCATGAAGATCTTTGACAGTATTTATGGAAATTCAGGGCCATTGAATATGCTGACACTGGTCTAAGCCATGGAATATCACCATCGCTCCAGTTTGCGGAGGTCAGACGGCAGTCGCTCTGTGGAAAAGGTAATATTCTGTCATATCTGGTTAGACTAGAGCGCGGAACTCGATCTTTAAGGGGAAAGTCTTGGGTGCAACTGGGATAACGCTAGGACGATGATCATCATCCTCCTAGCGTTATCCCAGTTTCAACCCGGGGTCCGCTTACTAGTCTAACCTTTCCACGGCGAGACTGCCAGTCTGACCTCCGCAACCCGAAGAGATAGCAATATTCCATGGTTTAGACTAGTGTCAGTTTATTTAGAAGGTACTGACGCCCTATAACACGACTGTCAAAGATCTTCATGACAATCGGGACCGACGGCTTAACGTGCTCTGCGAGGCACGGGACAAGCGATAATTGACAATTTAATACGCACATAACTCCGAAAAGTCATTGGTGCGCGCCGTGGATTCGAACCCGATACCCTCTGCATTCTCTGTCTGTTGGTATCTCCACTAGGCTATCGCTGCCTCGAGCGCTAGGACGATGATGATAACTAATAAATAAACTCATCATTTTGGTAGCCAAACATACAATTTTTATAGCCTCTTGCCTGTATACTCTAGTGGATAGACAGAGGTGTATTATGCCCAAATTTTCCTATGTAATGAATGTGTTACCGTGAATATTACCAGACTCCGAGCTGCTATTGAGAATTTGAAAAACTCATTAACACTTCTGCCTGACCCGGGAATCAAACCCAATCAGCAGACGCATTCGCTATCCACTGGACCACGGAGGCATTGAACTAAACATACTACTACTCTAAATATTAAACTTCAACGCAAAGGTAAAAAATATAAAATAATGCAAAGACCATTCAATTACCATCAGTTTATGGTGAACCATGGTGTCAAAAAAGTCTTGTCCACCGTAAAATGTCTCTTGAATCATTCATAGGATCGATGCCCAACCGAGACACATTAAAATTTAATGGGGATGTTGAATTTGAAAACAAATGGATTTTAAATGTATTATAGGTTTGTAGGTCAGTTTGTTATAATAAATAATTAATTAATCCACGCACGGATATCTGATCCCAAATTAGATGGAGACTATGGCAATTAGACATTTATTGGTAAACATACTTAACTTACTTTATTATATACATACCTACATACATATTATAGATAAATAAAAAAAAGATTAGGTGACTGTCGGAATGGCCGATCTCCACCATATTTTGATCCAAATAACTCTAGAGTTAGATGAGGTGCTGGTCAAGAGTCTAGACTTTAGATCAGCATTTCCCAATTTATGGGTCACGAGCAAATATCGAGTGGGTCCTGTGTACGGCGGTCATCATCCTCCTAACGTTATCCCAGTTTCAACCTGGGGTACGCTCACTTAATTAGTCTAACCGGATTTGGCTGAAGCTTTTCCACGCAGCAACTGCCTGTCTGACCTCCGCAACCCGAAGGGTACAGTATTGCATGGTTTACACTAGTGTCAGTTTATTTAAGGACGGTGAACATTAATAAGCAACAGTTAAGTTATCATAAGAAAATAGAGTAGAGGGCCTAACATAAAGCCTTGTGATACGCTTTACTTTATTTTGAACAAAAGGCACTGACGCCCTATAACGACTGACAAAGATCTTCATGACAACCGGGACCGACAGCTTAACATGCTACCCGAGACACGGCCAAGCTATAATTAACAATTTAATACGCACATAACTTGTCATCATGACAGTACGTTGGTATCTCCATTAGGCTATCGCTGCCTGTGTACGGCGATGCCGATTCTAATTAGAAAAACACAGCGTTTTAAGAGGTGCCTATAGTTGCCACAAGAGAATTTGAGTATTTTGTCAATATTAAGGGTCCCCCTTTTTTTCATAGACAGCTGAGAGATGGGTATCAATATTGGAATTTTTGTTAGATGGGTCGCAGCTCATATAACTTTGCTCTAAATGGTTGCTACCAATTGCCAAATAAATCCCCCCGGTTTCTTAAAATAAACTAATTTAAAGTGATTGGCCATTCTAACGTCGTTGGCATGGCTGGTCACGTGGTCACCTATCCAGTGAGTTAAACAAAAGTTGCAACTAAATAGCTACCTTTACATCATCAGCCTTTAACAGTCCACTGCTGGACTAGGCCTCTCCTTGGTTGGTATGGCTGGTCACGTGGTCACCTATCCAGTGAGTTAAACAAAAGTTGATACTAAATAGCTACCTTTACATCATCAGCCTTTAACAGTCCACTGCTGGACTAGGCCTCTCCTTTCAAAGGAGGAATAGGCCTACTATACCACGCTGGCCACACGGGTTGGTATAGGGTTTGTATAAAGTTTTCCTTCTCTTACAGTGCTGTTCTCTGCATAATATTTTCCCTCTGTCGGCTCTTACAACACCCATGGGATGATATGGGGTGGTGAAATTCCGTATTACTACCTTTACGGATTACTACCTTTACATACACGATGTAAAGGTAGTAATTTAAAAGAAACTTTGGATCTTGAAACGAAAGTGAACAGCCCTCGAGGCGAAAGGCTGGTGAAAGAAGACATCGTGAGGATCAAATCAATCAAATGTTTTATGGTGAAAATAGTGGTTACAGGGTGTTGTTACAGCTAAATAGCATATAATGGACATATAATTGAACACACTGCTCGGCCGTGTTAGGCGTACAATATCATTATAATAAATTTACAAACAAAATTTAAAAATTACGCATTAAATTAATCATCCACTTCAATTATACAAGAGAAATAATTAGGTACAATAAAACGAAATATTGGCTCAATTTCCGAAAGAGTACAATAGAAATTCTTGGATTGTGTAATAGGGTCTACTTACTAGGAAATCCTTTAATGTTTTTTTGAAGTTTTTTATGTCATTAATTTCTCTTATTTTCTGTGGTTTCTTATTATGAATGCGTGACGACATGCCAAAAAAACGTTTCGAAAAAAGAGCTGTTTTGGATTGCATCACAGACATAGATCTACATAGATAACGCAAATGCATGCACTTCGCGTGTCTGAACTCCGACCAAGCGTCGAGCTTGGTCGCCACTAACTTCAGTCCCCGCGCGTCCGTTTTACCGTTAAGTAAACTTTATTCACATTACGTTGCCGCGTTTGCTTCGGACGTTTGATCTGACGTTGTGTATTAGGAGACGATGAATATCGCACAAGCGATACTGTCGCGCATCGCTTCGACTTCGTGATACAGGCAACGTCACAGTAGGTATTAAAAAGTCGGCACGCTTGGTTTCAATACAAATCGTGATAATTGCGTTATCTATGTAGATCTATATCTGTGGATTGCATATTTGCGATTTTGTCAACATGTCTACGCGAGCAAAGTTTACAGAACATATTATTATTTTTTTTTTGACAAAAGGTGCCACCTCAAAAATGTATAACACAGGCATAGTTAGAATTTCCAACTTTTTAAAATGGGGCATACAGCTGTCTGGAATGTGAATGCCACAGACTGCTCTAAGGCATCTCTTTTGGGCTCTGAAGGCAAGTTCTTTGTCTGTAGCATTTCCCCAAAATATTATGCCAGGAAAACGTATGCTTGAGAATTCTCCATAACAACCTAATGGTAGAAACGAGGAACCCACCGGCCACCACAGACCCTCGGATTGACCACCCCAACTACTGCAATAGAAAAAGGTTGACAATGCCGAACTCCTCTAAAAGGATAAGGGATATATAGGAATGGTATGGGTTCCAGGAAGATACCTGGCTTGCAGTATTCCGCTGTATGATGCGCCGACTATTCTTCGACACGTGTTTCGCCTCTGCACTAGGCATCCTCAGGAACGACTGAGCCTTTTGAATTCTCAATAATGTTTCGAAAGATATGTGAATTTTGCCAACTCGCACTTGCTAAGCGTAGTGGACAGTAGCCTTACCATTCTTATAATGAGTAGAGACTCGTGCCCAACAGAGGAACAGTTTATATACAGGGCTGATGCTGACATTTATTTATATTGTTTAAACTTTTCTTTTCGTGTCAGTGTGTGGCTAACTCTGGTGTCGGAGTTTTTAGACCGCCTTCAGGCCTCCGACATGGCCTAACGATCCTTGTCCTGAAACAAGAACCGGGACCGACAGTTTTACATGCCCTCCGAAGCACGGTAGCTATCTGATCTAAATGCGCGGTCATCCAAATGACGACCTGTGCAAGCGTTGCTTAACTTTGCCGATCTGTTACGAACGGCAACCCATGTCTCGCTATGAGCGCTACTATTAAATATAAAAAATATATAAAATTGGTTCTACTAATAAATATTTTTTCATGCAGTGCCGCAGGCAAGCGTTAGTAAATGTAGACAATTTGTATAAAATATTACTACAGCCTACCATGGGATTTACTACGAGAAACTATCTAGTCTTGTAATCCTAAGGGTATTGGGATCGATTCCAGTCTAACCAACATAGAAATGACATGTCGCTTTGAATAAGGAAGACATTATTTACATTATAATATTATGATCTCCCCCGAGGTTCCACCCGGTGAATTATACACCAAAACTTTCCTCAAGAGTTACACTATCTATTAATGTATTGGTGAAAATTGTACAAAAATCCGTCCAGTAGTTTTTGAGTTTATAGCATTCATACAGACAGCATTCCAGACATATATCTATAAAGCTCCTAACTCACATACAGTTTTACTTGATCGAGTCAGGTTCGAAGGCTTGCTTGGAGTAAAATTATAGTATACTAGAGGACGCCAGCAGCTACGCCTACATTTTTTTTAATTTATCCATTTTGGCCGATCCCGTGGGAATTTCGGGAAATCCCTTCTTAGTGCACCCCTACGGTCTCCAAGGAACATACATGCCAAATTTCAGCTTCCTGCGCCCAATAGTTTCGGCTGTAGCGTGTCTGTCAGTCAGTCAGTAACGCAAGGATTTTATATATTAAGATTTGAGGTCATCGAAGTGTCAGTTTTGCAGTCCACACGTTGATTTTTACTCGTTTTCGAGTAAAACCGTGTGTCAGTACTGAGCATTACAATCATAGACTCTTCTAAGCTGATCTCGCCTAGCAACAGTGGCTAGTACAAAGAGAGAATTCGCAATCTTTTTAAAAATATGAATGAAGTAATGAACGCTTGTCTATCGTAAACAACGATGATAATCATACTCATCGGCTGCCAAGACACGCATTGATATTTACTAGGAATCGAAAATAGACAACATTTGTACCTACCTATTTAACAAGATTCTAAAAGAATTGCATAGGGTTCCCACCAAGAACTTAGGGTCCGGCGCCAACCTCACCTGCAAGTGGTGCACCTACGATCAACGGACGAGGCTCTGGCAAACAAAATATCCCGATAAGCGGCAATAGGCTCGCCACCTATTACGTGGGATCAAAACACTGGCGAAAAGTGGGCGTTTAATATGCCTCTTCGGGGAAACAGGCGTGAGTCTATGTATGTATGTATGTAAAAGAGTTGTATCTGTACCTATATATAAAATTCTTGCGTTACTGACTGACTGACTGACAACTCACAGTCACAAGCCTCTCAAGCTCTGTTCATTAAGAACCGTAGAGAAGAAATGGTTAAATGTAAATAAAATATGCACGGGCATCCTCTACTCTATACTAATACTAGAGGACGCCAGCAGCTACGCCTGCATTTTTTTTAAATTTACCCGTTTTGGCCGAACCCGTGGGAATTTCGAGAAATCCCTTCCTAGTGCACCCCTACGGTCCCCAAGGAACATACATGCCAAATTTCAGCTTCCTGCGTCCAATAGTTTCGGTTTCAGCGTGTCTGTCAGTCAGTCAGTAACGCAAGAATTTTATATATTAAGATAATAAAGCTCAAAGTTTGTTTATTTGGTTGCCCAAGCTAATTATAGGAACTGTTGGTTAGATTTGATTAATTATTTTTATATTCGATAGCCCATTTATCGGGGAAGATTATAGGCTATGTAAAATCAAGCTATTAGCGGAGAAGTAGCGCTTAATAACGCGGATGTAACTGCGGGCTCAGCTTTTCAATCATCATCAGCCCTATACATTGTCCCACTGTTGGGCACAGGCCTCTTCTCACTATGAAAAGGGTAAGGCCATAGTCCACCACGCTGGCCAAGTGCGGGTTGGCAGACTTCACATGTCTTTCAAGAACATTATGGAGAACTCTCAGACATGCAGGTTTCCTCACGATGTTTTCCTTCACCGTTTAACCGCAAGCGATAATTAACATACGCACATAACTTCGAAAAGTCCTTGGTGCGCGCCGTGGATTTGAATCCGAGACCCTCTGCATAGCAGTCCGTCGGTCTCTCCACTCGGCTATCGCCGCTACCTTGTCTATCAATATTGTATAAAACTTTTCTCTACTTCTGTTTGACAGCGCACAGCCAAAATGATGGTGCGCAAGAAGTTGAAATTTGGCATGTAGGTATGTTGCTTAGGGAGTGTAATTGAGCTCTCTTATAGAAGACTTTTGGATATCTGTATATACAGGGTGTCACAAGACCTATCACCAAGCCGAAGTCTACTCGTTGTGGACATCATGCCAAGTCATACTAAACAAAAATAATACCTGCGAAACAATTTTTTTTTTAAGTTTTCACATTTTTTTAACTGCAATTAAAAGCGCGCGCGTGCAATGCTCGTAATACCTACTTACCCATGGGGTTATAGGGCGTCTAAAGAACATATTGGCGGGGTAAATGCATCGATTTTGTACCTAATTAGAAAAAATCCATACTAACTTTGAGCCTCAATATCTCCTGAACCAGTTATTTCCCAGGTATAGTGCAGAAGTAAAAAATGTTCGTAGTGATTCGTACAACATGGGATTTCAGTTTTCGTTAAGGGTCTTTTTACATCCTGTATATATTCCTTGCGTTACTGGCTAACTGACAGACAAGCTACAGCCAAAACTATTAGGCGCAGGAAGCTGAAATTTAGCACATATAGGAAGGTGTTCTTTGGGGACCGTAGGAATGCACTAAGAAAGGATTTCCTGATTCCTACAGAATTAGGCAGAAACAGTCAAATTTGAAATAATCTGCGAACATCCTGTAGTTCTGCAATAAAAATGTTTCACTCGTGCGGAGCTATGGGCGAAGTAAAGTTATAGATAAGTTACACCCAAACAGAACTAATAGGGTTGGATTATTATCCAATATTTATATAGTAGCCACATATAATGTTATATTTGTTTGGGTCTTTTTAGCCAATAAGTTTTATAACTACCCTAGCATTTATTTGAATTTATCTTTCGGCACATTGATCTATGATTATAGTGCCTGGTAACAGTGCTGTAATATCGGATCATCATAAATCTATTTTTATCTAAACGTCACGCCTGTCTCCCATGGGGATAGACAGAGAATATAGAACGCCAAACTGTACCTCTTTCGCTTCCTCGACATTCATTAACATCGACATGCATATTCGTCGGTTATGGTTACTTTTGATTTGGCCCTTTCGCAGTACCTCACCAATTTGGTCGGCGTGAGTTGATCTTGGGCGTCCTCTACCGACATCTCCTTCAGTCTTACTCGATACCCTCATTGCTACTGGCAGGCATTTGTCCACTCCTGGACATAATTATGCCTCTCCCAGGTAGAGACTATGGAGAGCCACACAGACTGATCTTGAGCCGCCCGCATCCAATCGTTTCTCGCGATTGCAACAAGATCGGTCCAAATTGCTCAACTTGACAAATAATTGAATTACTGGATGACATATGTACTCGCACAACTATATTGTGAACATTTGATAACAGAGGGCATTAGTAGTATTTAACATAAGGAGAATTTAAATCATTATTTTATACTTTCATCATAATAAAATGGAGTCAGACTACAGCAATGTTACTCATCGTAAACCTAGCCGAACAAGTTCATTAAATGACCTCACAAACTTAATAGCTAGTAACGAGAAATCTCCATTAGATACTACAATGATGAGCATACCAGATAGCCTACATGACAACAGTGGCGTTTTAACTGATCTCCATGAACAAATTAAATCGTTGACAATGCAGTTAGCGAGTGCTCATCAGGAGATAGAAAATCTCAATATTGAAAACTTTAGACTGAAATGTGATCTTCAAAATATGACTAAAACAGCAAACACATACAAAAAAATCTGCTTAACGCCTGAAAAGAAAAGCATGGCAGCGGTATCACGTTCATGCAAAACATTGCGCAAAATAAGCGAGTCAGAATGTCACAGTAAAAATAATGAAACATTATCAACAGAGGCAATTAGTCTTGATAGAGCCCAGAGTATACCCATTACCCACAATAAAGAAACGCAAACTACTGACAGCATTTCTCAGATTACACATATGTCAAAAGTAAAACCCACATATACAAAAAATAAACACTGTCAACCTATTATAAAACCAGAACGGAAACATAAATTATGTATTCTGAGCACCGATAACTCCAAATGGCGTTTATCAGCCATTGAGGATATATTCTCGGACTATTTTGACTACTGTCACTATATAGTACCAAACATTAGTGTTCTACTACACAACATAGAACAAAAGCTAAAGGACTTTACACTAAATGACTATTGTTTACTTTTCATTGGAGAGAATGTCATCAAATCAGAGAGAAACAGTGTGGAAATTATAAGTACAATAAAAAATGCTCTTACTAAAATAAATCACACGAACAAGATAATTTGTGTACCTACATTCATATTAGGAGCTCCCATATACAACTACAAAGTGGAAATATTCAATGACCTTTTAAACCTAGACACACAAAATGGACTCTATGCATACACTTTTGACAGTAATCGTGACTTAACGTTTGACATGTTCTCCTATACCTCAGGCAAAATTAATAAATTCGGAATGAGAAATATTTATGACAACATTATGAAGAATATATTAATTGACTACAAAACATATGGACTTATAGAACATTGTAAGCATGACACAACCATACCACAAGCTGACACTGAAAACGAAATACGGTTATTTCTCTGACAAATATATGCTAGTTCTTCATCAGAATATTGCCGGACTATTAAATAAATCTGATACCTTACTCATTCACTTACAAGAATTAGAAGACAACAATAAAATAGTAGATGCCTTATGCATAACTGAACATTTTATGATGGCGGGAACCGAGTCAAATTTAAATCTACCGAACTACATTTTAGCATCAGCATACAGTCGGAATAACAGCAAAAGAGGAGGAGCCTGCATACTTCTGAGAAAAGGATACAACTTTAGGGAATTATTAGAAGTAAAGAATTTTTCGATCAGTAACTTATTCGAATGCTGTGCAATTGAACTCCTCGACTATAAAGTTGCTATCATATGTATATATAGAGTACCAAAACAAAATAATTTATATACATTTTTTAATTGGCTTGAGAAAGTCTTGCATTGTACTTCTAAGTTAAAGATGAACAATGTCCTGATTGGTGGTGATTATAATATAGATGTATTGATTAGAAATAATATAACTTTAGACTTCGAATGTACATTATTAAATTATAATTTTAAATTAGCAATTTATGAACCGACGAGACTGATTAGTCGTACATGTATTGATAATTTTGCACATGACTTTAATAAGGGTTGTAAGACTAGTGTTTTAGATTTAGGACTCTCTGACCATACTGCCCAATTAATTAAAATACCTGTTAAAAAAATAATGGCTTTAAAATTCTGGCGAGTGCTTAGACGTGATTATAGCTTGGACAATATTCGAAAATTTAGAACATGCATCAGAAGCCTGTCATTTTCTGACATTTACCATACAAATGACCCAAATATGGCCTACAATTATTTCATAGAGACCTTTAAATGTTTTTATGATTTGTGTTTCCCACAAAGACTTTTTGTAATACATGTAAAATGCAAACCTCAATGGATATCGAGAGGCATTCGTGCCTGCAGTAAAAAGAAGAAGAATTTGTTATGGCAACTTAGACTGAACCCCACTACTGAAAATAAACAGAAATATAAAAATTATTGTAAAATATTTAAAAAAGTTATTTCACTAACAAAGCGTGCACAAAACAATTACCGAATAAATTCATCTAATAATAAAAGCAAAGCAGCATGGCGAATAATAAACAAAAGCATATTAAAAATGCCTAAAGAATCGATCGCTAATATTAAAATTAATGACAATTACATCAAAGATCCAATACAAATAGCTAATGAATTTAACAATTATTTTATACAAAAAGTCAAACCAATTCAGGGTGCTGGTAAAAACGCTAAAAGTTTAATTCATTCTCAAATAAATTCATTGTTTCTTGCACCAAGCACGCCCTGGCAAATAAATAAAATAATTAGAAATTTAAAAAGCACCAGTAGTGTGGGACATGACGGCATTACTACCAAAATCATTAAGTCAGTGAACGAAGAAATCTGTCACCACTTAAGTCATATTTTGAATCTCACTATCTCAACAGGAATATACCCAAAAGATCTTAAGTTAAGTGTCATAAAGCCCGTTTTTAAAAAGGAAAACAAACAATTATTGGAAAACTATAGACCCATTGCCTTAATACCCATATTTTCGAAGATTTTTGAGAAGTATCTTTATAATGAAATAAATGATTATTTTGAAAAAAAGCAACTTCTTTGTAAGGTGCAAAAGGGTTTTCGTAAAAATAAAACTATTAATATGGCCATCTACGAATTCATAAAAAATGTTATTACACACGTCGACAAAACATCACCTGTCTGCGCTATATTCTGCGATATGTCACAAGCCTTTGACTACGTAGACCACGAAATATTAGCCAGTAAATTAGACGCGTATGGCATAAGAGGTAAAGTGCTAGATTTAATTAAATCCTATCTTGAAAACCGCCAACAAGTCACTGAAATCACTAGATTAAATTTAAAGACTAAAACTGAGGAAACATACACCTCAATGCAGCGCTATGTGCCATACGGAGTTCCCCAAGGCAGTGTACTCGGACCTCTATTGTTTATTATTTACATCAACGACTTGCCATGTGCAACGACTCAACAAATGACATTATTTGCTGATGATAGTACTGTGACAATTGCATGCAAGGACATTAATAACTATAATTTTGACATTAACAATTCTTTGACATCTATAATATCATGGTTAAATAATAATAATTTGAAAATTAATATGAATAAAACTAATTTAATGCATTTTGGCCAAAGACTTCCTAATCCGACAAATATAATTTTAGCTTACGATAATTATATTGTAAATAAAGTACATACTGCCCGTTTCCTAGGCTTAATAATAGACAGTAAACTTAATTGGAAAGTACAAATTGAAACACTTTGTAAGAAAATCAGCAGCCTGTCATATGCACTTTATAAACTAGCCCCCACTATCAACACTGATACACTACTCATGGCATATTATGGTCTTGTTGAGTCTGTACTCAGATATGGCATAATTTTTTGGGGAAATTCTACTAATAAAGATATGCCATTTAAAATGCAAAAACGATGCATACGCGCTATGTTTGGGATCCAAAGCACTGAGAGTTGTAAGCCACTATTTATTTATCATAAAATTTTAACACTACCATCACTCTATATATTAGAAGTGGCACTGTTTGTAAAAACTAATGCACATATGTTTCCTAAATTAGCAGATACTGTTAAACGTAATCGTCGCGACAACAACAGACTTTGTATCCATGCTGCTAAAACTGCGCTGTTGCATAAAAGCATAGTTTGTATGGGTCCAGTAATTTATAATAAAATTCCTAATAGCATTAAGCAGTTAAATAAAGACTTATTTAAGGAAGCATTAAAGCTTATGTTGACACAGAAATGTTACTACAATATTCATGATTTCCTAAATGACCAATCTCTGTAACTGGATGTATTATCAATTATTATTATTATTTTATTATTTTTTTTTATTATTGCTGTATCTAGTCATGTATAATAGTTATGAATTTTCTTTGTTATTTGATCATCAGTTTTTCTTTTAATATGACTGCTTGCATTTTGTACACCTGTAAAGGTCAAACATGTTGGTACAAATTTATATTTAAGATCTAATATGCATTTCTCACAATGTACTATTTTTTCACACATGTTTCAGCAAATAAACAAATCTTTATCTTTATCTTTATCTTTATTGCGGGAGGCCTACCCCTGCTGCATCGTCCGGTAAGTACGTGGCTGCCGTTGACACAAAGTGTTCTCTCGTGTGGGGATCGAACTCACAGCAGTAGGCGCAGTGTTAAGCGGCATGGCGGCCGCGAAAGCTACTACGCCAACTGTGCAATCAAGATTCAAGACGTTTTGCCCCGTGAGAGCCCAATGTCCGCTGTAGGTATGTTCTTTGCATCCATACTTCTCTGTCAGGCGACACCATAGTGCAAGCAACTGAGTGAGAATTCCAGGCAGAATTCTCACTCAGTTGCTTGCACTGTGGTCTGTCATTGTGTCTTTTCGTTGGCCTCCCTCTTCCTTATTCATCATCATCCTCCTAGCGTTATCCCAGAGCAACCCGGGGTCTGTTTACTAGTCTAATCGAATCTAATATTAGCTTTTCCATAGAGCGACTGCATGTCTGACCTCCACAATCCAAAGGGAGAGCGACATTCCATGGCTTTGGCCTGCCTCTTCCTTATTACTTAATATTATCTTTAGCAAAGGTACGTAATAACGCATTTTCACACACAAATTTTAAACAATTTTCAGACACAATGAACACCCAGAGAGATGAGAAATTTGATGGGAGTGAAAGAAGCAAGAGAGATATATCAGGATCGTTGCAAATGGAGTTCCGTAGTCTCTGCCTACCCAGAAACAGGCGTGAGCCTATGTATGTATGAACACCCAGACACGAAATAACCATTGATGGAACACAAAGTATTGTCTCGTATAGGAATCGAACCCATAACACTCGGCGCAGTGACAAGCGCCAACCGCGCAGTCATTGTCATTTGAACAGACTCTAACTCATTGTAACAGAACAATCTATCGCCAGTTGTTTTATTTGAGCACTGAGATCAGTAAACAATTGTTACGTAACAATGGTCACTTTCTAACGCTCGATACAGATTGAACAAGCGATACGATGAGCGAACAATACGGGCTTTATACCATTACCTAGTGATTGAAGGGTTTTTTTATAGAGGAGCTAGCTTTGCGCGTATTTTCGATTGCGTGGTATGTGGGTAAAAAGTGGGATATCTATAAAACTAGATAATATATTATGTGTACCACATACATAAGTATTTTTTACAAAAATCGTGCCCTTTCTCAGCTTCCTTTGGGTAAAACTTTTAATGTAGTCTAAATTTAATCCCATGCCTTAAACTAGCATGATACTAAATTTGTTATAATCGGTACAGCATCTTGGCCGAGAAAGCGCACCTAACAGACAGATAGACTTACGCGTTTATATGGTTACCTTGCTAATACATTTTAACATTCCTGTGAACACAATGAAAGAAATAAAGAAAGAAAACTAAGGTCAGCTTGTCTAAATCCTATATTCTAGAAAGTAATAGAAGAAGATAATTATATCTTCTTTCCTAAGCAGTAGGAGTAGGTACTAAATCGATTTTGAATCAATCAGATATTCGCTAATTTCTCTCCAGACCTCGATCAAAACAAACTATCTCACTTATTTATATGGTAATAGTGTATAAGCAGTGAGCACATTAATTAGTATCATTAACATGACCGTTTAGTCTGCACATGAAAAAATAAATAATCAACGAATTAAGTATATCCTTATTTGAAAAGTTGATTAAGGCTCTGTGTGCACTGCAGATTAGCGAAAGCTGAGCGGCGGGAACGAAAAATGATCATTTATGTAGATTGTTTTGCCGTCCATGGTAAATGAGCTAGTCTTAGCCATGGTGGTAAGTGGTAAACCTAGCTCATAGGTAGGTATTTGTCTCATTTTGAAATATACAACTCCCGCTGGCTGAATCCCGTGTCGAAAAACACGAAAGCGCTAAAAGACGTTTTGTCTCAGAACTGTACGTACATTTGTAATGGATGCAAATAGAACCAAGACTCGAAACAAATATGTTTTATTTTTTTCTAATTCTTTATAATTATTTATTTGAATTGGGGTTTTTATCCATGGAAATACCAACTTAGGACTTAAACAAATATTTGTGAACACAGAGTGTTGTTTCGTGCTCGGATCGAATCCACAACACTCGGTCCATATGCAGTCAAAAGGTAGGTGGCTGTATGGTTGTAGCATAACTGACGAAGCAAGGCATAGGACGGTACTGCCCAACGCAACTGTAAATCCTGGGACAATAACAGGAGAGATGCAAAGAATAATATATGATGGAAGATAGAGTGGGAAAGAGAATCCACGCTCTCAGTCGAACGAACGACACGCAGCGGTTTCGGCGGATTACCTATCGAAATATTTTTATTTACCTACTGTACAAACTTTATTCTTCTCAATTTTTTTAGTCATATATACATATGTGAGTGTAATATTTACACCTCTGCCTACCCCTTCGGGGATACAGGCGTGAGATTATAGATAAAATAAATGTTTTTTTAGTCTTATCACTGCTGTACTCTCTGTTCCTTGTATATTTCTCCTACACTTGCTTGTCTTTTCACACTCCCTCACTGTTCTCCTCTGTCTTTTCATGTATATTTCCCCCTTATCGCTCCTTAAGCTTGCATATCTCCAGTGCATACGTAGCTTAAAACGGGTCGCATTGACAGCGGATTATCATGCTAAGATTGACAAATGTTGGACAAGGAAGATTTAAAGATAATGACTAATTGGCGTCCTTTGGAGGGTGAAGACAAATGTTGCAAATGAAAAGCCAGTTTTGTCAGATAAGTGCGCGATTATATTTGTTTTGTATGCTTCATTATTTGACCCTTGGTTTAACAGTTTATGTGTACTTAGGTATGTTACACTTTTGATGATTTGATTCAGAAAATCTTATGTTATTAACATACATTATGTGGCGGTACATCAAAAATATCACTATGTTTTCGTAGTTACATTATGTTCCTAGTTTTTTTAAATTCTGACGCATTAAAATCTCATCACAAAGAACTTTTCTAACAGCTTAATCGAATAAAAAAACATGCGATCAAAATAAGTAACCTCAACATTATTGGCTTTATTTTTTATAATCTGTCCCACTGCTGGACTCTTCCTACTTCATGTTTATTGTTATTATATTATTATAGTATCTGATATCACATGCGTGAGTCACTAGAGGGCCGGGAGGAAATCGGCGCTAGGCTTTCGCCTAGCATAATGTCGAATCAGGTCCTTTTTTTGGCTGCACGCAAATATCTTTACCTACTTCTGTCCTGCCTATTTTCTTTTGTTATGTATTTTTCTTGTTATTTTATTCTTTACTTCTTAGATTTTATGTGATTTATTTTTATAATTATCTTATTTGTCAATTTTGTTTTGTTTTTTTTTTCTTTTTCGTTCATTTATGTGTATAATGTGTGTAGCGAAAAATAAATATTTCTTTATTTTTATCTTTACTTTGAGAAGGGTAAGGCCAATCCAACAGGCAGGCTAAGTGCGAGTTGGCAGCTACTTCACCTGTCTTTCAAGAACATAGTGGAAAACTCTCAGACATACTTTCCTCGCGAAGTTTTCCTTCACCGTTCAGCAAGCGATAATTAACAATTTAGCCACCTAGCCATTATAAAAATCTAGCCATTAAACAGTCAGTACAATAGAACTGATTACATTTCCATATTTCTACAATCCAAGTACTAGTCACAATTCTTACAAGCCGAAGCATTGAGCAACCCCATTGTAAAAACGTTAATAGTTTTGCATGCACGTAACGAGAATCGAACCCAGTACTGTGCAATTAATTATCAGTCTGTTTCACAGAATACTTTGTAATGTTTTTCTTTCTAAACTTTATAGTAGGTCAGTGATTTTGTTCAAAGGCCGGAAATGAGCAAATAGTTACTATAGTTGGTTTTTATTTTTTTATCGTGACATTGTTTGTGTTTTTTTTTGTATAAACTAGCCTACGGATTCATCTGCATGGTATGTTGGGACACGGTGAATAATATCCCTTAACAATATTGGACTATTTACAGTGTGTCTTTTGTTAATGACGAAAGACTGACAAAGAAAATATATACTTAAGGCAAGACGTGTGAATGGGTCAGGACGAAAGGGAAGTCCTAGGCGGACGTTTTCTGACCAGCAGGGCGATTCAGAATGTCACGACAAGTAATCGTACGATATGTCAAATTATTGTCCTCGTCTTTCAGCCGCCTATCAGAGATATTTTGAACAAATATTCATTGAATTCGGTTTATTTATTAATTTACTTCATACTGAATGCATAAAATTAATAGGAAATGCGATAGTTTTGACAAAAAATGAGGTAGCCCGTTCGAAAATTAACGGAATCGAATGTCAAATGAGATATCGAACGATTCTGAATCGCGCCCCAGATTGGAGACATCCTAAAAACGGACAGGTCGGAAGTACCCTAAACAGAAGAGCATGTTTGAGAAACTTGATGGGAGTGAATGAAGCAAGAGAGGTATGTCAGGATCGTCGCAAATGGCGTTCCGTAGTCTCTGCCTACTCCTCCGGGAAACAGGCGTGAGTTTATGTATGTATGTTTTCTTGTATTCTTTATTTATTAGGACTATTTTTAAACTTAGAAACGACACAATTATATACACTTTGAAGACGGAAGGTATAAACCTTCGGCATTAATCATTTTGTCCCCTGGCGCAAGCCTACTCCATAGCGTATGCGTCAATTGATCGGGCAAACCCGGGTTCGATTCCCGCGTCGGGCAAAAACGTTACTGATTATTTCTTAAATCTTTATAGGAGTACGCAGGCTGCCAATCAAATCAAAAATATTACGAGGCTTAAAAAAAATGTTCTTGACTGCCTCGTTGGTCTCGCGGCATAAATGTGCGCGTGGGATTGGGAGGTCTCGGGTCTGGCAAAGTGTTACTGAGTTTTTCCGTTAGGAAATGCTCAGTAGCAGCACGGAGTCTGGCAATGTGCCCGGTACGGCAATAGGCTCGCCCCCTATTAGGTGGGACCTAAAAATTGATGGCTAAATGTGGGTGTAATATTACACCTCTGCCTACCCCTTCGGGGACACAGGCGTGAGTACATAATTTTTTTTTTTAATGTAACTTCGAAAAGTCTGTGGTGCGCTCCGTAAATTTGAACCCGACACCCTCTCCATGATAGTGAATTGGTATATCCAATAAGTTGTTGCTGCCTTAAATTATCGAAATGTTAATAAAATATATACCTACTTTATATTATTGCATAATTAGACATGATGATATTTCCAATCAATCTACATGAACATAAAACCACTTTACAAGAATTCTCAAACTTTATTTCATAATTTGTGTCATTTATGTAAATGTAATTATTGTGTGTGTGTTTTAATAATTCTCGTGTTGAATATTATGATTAAATTTATCGACATTATTGAATATCTTGATACCGTAGGACATAAATTATTTATTGAATATTTGCACGCATCGGCAAGCTGGTTCTGTAATAAAATTCCGTATCACATCTTAAGCGAGATATTTATAAAGTGCATCCATTAATTACGTTTCACGATCTTTACCTCCTGCCCGTCTTTTTCACAACTGGCCACATTTGTGAAACGTCTAATGTAACGTATTACTAAGGAAATTTAATTTGCAATTTTCACCAAGGAATTATTAAATTGAGGTAAAAGTTGGGGACGGGTCATACCAAAAGGTCAAAGAAAGTACAGGAAACCTAAAGTAACGGCAATTTCTCCAACGACTCAAATGAAAGAATAAATGATTAAATCAAAATAGCATTTCTGAAACTTGTTTATTCTGTTTTATTATTTTTATAATAAAATAGTATGATGTATCAAAATTAAAGGGGCCTCATATCCTCTGTCACGGTTAGTCGAAGCCGTATCCTTAACTTAAACGTGCTATGTAATTTGTGGCTAGCCCCTAATCTTGAAGTATACGCCTTTACATCCCTAAAGGAAAATGTAGTTTACAATTATAAATGTTTATAAAATATGGTTTCTTTGACACTTCGACCTAGATCGGTCGTGATCACGGATAGACTAATGTATCTGCAACCCTCAGTTCAACTTTAAAAGGTAGATACAAACCTATAAAATAGCGAGTGAAGAAAATAACCAAGACAGGGAGCCAAATCTGACTGTATATCGCAGTGGTTTAAGCGGCCGTCTCGCGCTTAATCTGCGCCGAGTATTGCTGGTTCGAACCACACATGAGACAGCACTTATTGTGATCCATAAAGTGTTGTCGAGTCTGGTTTTTCATTTTGTCTAGTCGGTAAACCGGAGACCACATAAACCATTGTTTTTTTAAATATTAATAATTTAAATATGACTACCTCGTTGGTCTCGCGGCATAAATGTGCGGCGTGGGATTGGGAGGTCTCGGGTTCGATCCCCGGGTCGGGCAAAGTGTTATTGGTTTTTTTATTTTTTTATAGTAATAGGCGGCAAACGAGCAGACGGATTGCCTGATGGTAAGCAATTACTGCCACCCATGGACACAAGCAACACCAAAGGAGTCACAAGTGCGTTGCCACCCCTTGGGTTGGGAAAAGAGATGGGATGAGGAGTGGGATGAAGGAGAAGGAATAGAGGATAGGGCCTCCGGCACTCTCACTCACTGAACGAAACGCAGCAGTTTAAGTACTGTTACTTTACGTCGATTTTCTGTGAGAGGGTAGTACTTTCCCGGTCGAGCCGGCCCATTCATGCTGAAATCAGCAAGGCTTCTACTACCTATAAAAATAGGGTAGGGTTTTTCCGTTAGGAAATTCTCAGTAGCAGCACGGTGTCTGGTAATGTGCCCGGTACGGCAATTGGCTCGCCCCCTATTACGTGGGACTAAAATAAATCTGGCGAAAAGTGGGTGTAGCAATATACCTCTGCCTACCTCTTCGAGGATAAAGGCGTTAGACTATGTATGTATGTATGTTTTTTAAATATCCTGGTTTAATTTTTTTCCGTCGGCAAAAGGCACTTTTTGTAATACCTACTTCACCAATTACGAGTAGTAATAGTATTGCATCCTACTTAAAGTAATAAATATATACGTAACCGATACGCATCGAAGTATAATATCCAATAATTTATGTAAATTGCACAAATTGACTTGTTTCTTTTCACAGTAGCGTTTCTTAAGAAATTTGATACGCTGCGGCAAAAATGGCGCGGAATAATATAGAAATAAATTCATTGACTAAACAGAATGACATTTTTTTTTATCTTATACCGCATTCACACAAAATCATCTAGTCCCAAACTAAGCAGAGCTTGTACTATGGGCACTAGATAATGGATAAACATACATATATACTTTTTTTTTGTAAATACATACATATTATACTTAGAAACACCCAGACCAAGACAAACATCCATGTTCATGCACACAAATGTTTGACATGAGCGGAAATCGAACCCGCGACTTTCGTCGTAGCAGTCGCTTACACTCCCGCTGCGCCAACCGGTCGTCAAAAACTTATATTTTAGTTAGATATTTATGTTTTAAAGAGACATAATCATACACCTTTCGCCGTCCACTGCTGGGCAAATGCGATTCCTAATGCGCGTCAGCTTTGTGATCCAATAGGAGCCTTTAGCCTACTATACTACGCTCTTCAGATACGCTAATGTTGATTTTTCGTCTCTTACCAAAGATATTGGCGATGCAAAGTGTAACGGATGCCAGGAATCGAACCTTTGCTAGTCCGCTACAGTGCGGACTAGCAAAGGCGCGTACATAGGTCACAAGATGGTGGTTGAGACACCAACAACTGGCCGAATACATGGTCGCTTAAGTACCTCGAAACTTTACCTTATCGACGATCATCGCACCGAACACGTGCACAGAGAATCTTTCGTTTATTTTTATTTCAAAAACAGTACAAATGTTACGTATGTTTCGATCCTATTATACATACATACATGTTCTATACATCGTTAGATAGGTCTCATTAAGTTCTATCTATTGGTATACAATACCTAAACCTAACTATTAGCGTCACTAAGTTATTCCATAAAAACTCCCAAAAAATGCTGCCACACAAGGGCCCGCCCACTATATTTTCTATTGAAAAACTATCGTATACTAAATTTATATATATAATTTTGGTAGGCCGTTGTGTGCAACTATATGGGGCATCTATTAAAACAAACACCATGAAAATATCTTTATTCAATTCGAACATATTACATGATAACTTTGAAGCATAAAAAAATTACAGAATTTCTTAAGTAAATACTATCGTAAGTAAACAAATTTTATGATAAACATACGAATGTTTGTTATTATGCTTATTTTAACTATATAAGGTAATAACTAGCAATAAAAAGGTATCTAGACATGATTTCAAGTCTATATGAAGCTAAAAAACACTTATAAAACTATAAAACGAATATGTAAACAAACAGCTGTTTTATGAAGCATTAACTCTTATCTGTCACTACTGATAACGCTATTTATGATTCGATATCTCAGGTCCCTACAGTTAGCACAAGTTTAAGACTAATGTTCATGTATTACATAGTTGTTGTATATTAACAATCTAACCATTTACACTATTTTAGCTATTTTGTAACGTTTTGACACGTCCGGGAACCGAACCCGGTGTACCGCACGATTAGATAACACTGATTTTAACGATTTTCATTCGCGGTTTCGAATACACTATTCACTGTCATAGTTTTAATGTCTGTCGCGAACACAAAGATTATCCGCGCGCCTCTAGCGGCAAATTTGGAAGTTGTCGCGGTACGACACTTTTGACAGCTTTCAATACGACTTTGCTTCGAGGTTATAGAGGTAATTGTATTGAGCTGTCAAAAGTATCGTACCCGGACAACTTCCAAACTCGCCGCTAGAGTCGCTAGTTAGAATTTTAGCATCGCCAATTGTTTAACCCGTGTATTTCGCTGAGTCGCCTCTTACGATTCTCAGGGAATGATATAGAGTGTGACACTTTGAAAGAAAGAAAGAAAGAAAGAACGAAAGAAAGAAAATATTTTATTTGTTTCTCCTTACATAATTTACAACTTTTTTTTTACTTTGCATTGTTAATTAGTCACCACTCACTACATCTAAAGATACATCTACATCTCCTAAGAAATAATTTTAAAGTGACGACGGACATAAAAATCAACCAGACTTGTAACAACTATATATCTTTTAATTATTTATGTTTAAACTTCCTGCAATACAATTTGCACAAGGCGGACTTAATGCCAAAGGCATTTTCTACCAGTCAACCTTAGGGTGATGCAGAGATGATAGTGGCAGTTGTGCTTTAGAGACTAAAAACATACATACATACATAGACTCACGCCTGTTTCCCGGAGGGGTAGGCAGAGACTACGGAACGCCATTTGCAACGATCCTGACATATCTCTCTTGCTTCTTTCACTCCCATCAGATTCCTCATGCATGCTCTTCTGTTCAGACTACAAACAAGAGAACTAAATATAACAATAGAATAATGGTAATACATATTTGCGAATAGAAACTCCCTATACATACATAAATATGAATAAATATACATGTTTAAATATATTTAATATATAAATAAGTATAAATATATATATCACATATACAGTGTGTAACAAGACCCTTAACGAAAACTGAAATCCCATGTTGTACCAATCACTACAAACATTTTTTACTTTGGCACCTGTAGTCTTAGTTCGGCAACATACCTGGGAAATTACTGGTTCAGGAGATATTGAGGCTCAAAGTTAGTATGATTTTTTTCTAATTAGGTACAAAATCCATGCATTTACCCCGCCAATATGTTCTTATGACCCCATGGATAAGTAGGTATTTCGAACATTGCACGCGCGCGCTTTGAATTGCGGTTTAAAAAATGTGAAAACCTAAAAAAAAACGTTTCCCAGGTATTATTTTTAGTTGGTATGACTTGGC
The DNA here is from genome assembly GCA_944739405.2 of Euclidia mi. Taxonomy (NCBI): domain Eukaryota; kingdom Metazoa; phylum Arthropoda; class Insecta; order Lepidoptera; family Erebidae; genus Euclidia; species Euclidia mi. The sequence continues at coordinate 11,665,773 of OX123208.2, forward strand.
ATGATGTCCACAACGAGTAGACTTCGGCTTGGTGATGGGTCTTGTGACACCCTGTATATTATCAGCCTTTAGCAGTCCACTGCTGGACTAGGCCTTTCCCTTGAAAGGAGGAATTGGCCTACTATACCACGCTGGCCAAACGGGTTGGTATGGGGTTTGTATCAAGTTTTCCTTCTCTTACAGTGCTGTTCTCTGCATAATATGGTCCCTCTGTCGGCTATTACGACACCCATGGGATGATATGGGGTGGTGACATTCCGTATTCTTAATCCGTCACCACACGGAACGTATATAAATATATATCACATACATATATAAATATATATTATAACCATACTTCTTACATAAACATAATATATACACGTATCAATGCCCCGCCCTTGCCCGTGCACTGTGTCATCATTATGTGTTCGATTCTCTTGCGAGATCACATTTAGTGAGAGCCACTAATGATTGTGAGACTCAGACGCACTCTACATACTTCAATTGTCATGCAGAGGGTATTGTGTTCGAATCTACGGTTTTTTTTTCATGTCATAAGCGGCAAACGAGCAGACGGATCGCCTGATGGTAAACAATTACCGTCGCCCATGGACACAAGCTACATCAGAGGAGTCACAAGTGCGTATCCGCCTCTTGGGTTTGGAAAAGGGATGGGAGGAGGAGTGGGATGAGGGAGAAGGAATAGGGAATAGGGCCTCCGGCTATCTCACTCACCGAACGAAACGCAACAATATACGTACTGTTACTTTACGTCGATTTTCTGTGAGAGGGTAGTACTTCTCCGGTCGAGCCGGCCCATTCATGCTGAAATCAGCAAAGCTCTACTACCTATGAAATATGGGTGCACTACTAACTTTTTATGAAATCTTATTCTTTTATAGAGGTAGCCATATTGAATCTAATAAGGCTCTACCACTCAAACAAATTCTTGGCTAGCTTTGCCTATTATCAAATACCAAGTCAATAGCAACCTAAACAGTCAACAACCACTTAAACCATCAAATCAAGTATATCCATCTATTTTTACATGACATTTAAAAATCATAAAAATAAATTAGCTTATATAAATATTTCTATTCCAAAATTTTATATTTTCGCAACATATCTTTAATATATTAAAACAACATTAGCCATAAATTTCGCGGCAGATTACCATAAACTATAGACGGACCGGTTCTCTATGGTCAGAAAAAAATGTTTAACATATAGTTTGTATTGAAGACTTGCTAAAGAGTTGTATCGGTATTATTAATTAATATTACTTTGAAATAATAGTTGGTTATTTATATTTCATATTAAAGATTGGTTATTAAAAATGGTATTTAATTTTTATTAGCTTTGTAAACATGTCGTGTTTTGAAGACCACACGCATTCCGCATAACTTTCTGTGCTATATGAAATATTGATATCCTAATACCATTAATAAACAGCTCTCTCTTTCAAATTGTGAAGACAAAATAATAGTGACCACACATTTTACTAAACGCGATAATCTGGTAATCCATGGAATATAATATGTTTTATCTATTCCGTGAGTGATAAACTCATTTTCTAACATAAACTCTCCATGTGTTGATGGATAAAGAATACCTACAAAGTATCACTACCACATTTTTATACCGAGTGTGTTGTAGGAGGCGACTAATAATAATAAATAAATAATAAATAATCTACCACATTCACACTACACCATCTAGTCCCAAACTAAGCAGAGCTTGTACTATGGGTACTAGATAATGGATAAACATACATATACACTTTTTTTTGTAAATATATACATATTATATGTATATAGAAACACCCAGACCAAGACAAACATCCATGTTCATGCAAACAGATGTTTGACAAGAGTGTGAATCGAACCCGCGACCTTCGGCGCAGCAGTCGCTTACACTCCCGCAGCGCCAACCGGTCGCCTAAGGTAAATATATCTTTAGAAGGAATCTGAAAACTGGACATCAGACTTTATACCTCACAGACCTATGTCTATCTAGCTGAAGATGCCTCACAGACTCCTATTTAGGTCCTCACAATGCAACTGGGATGCCAATTAGGAGAGGTCCACGTCCAGCAGTGGACTGCTAATGCCTGTATGACATTGGTTTGTAGATTCCTAGATTTGTTAAAATTACTTCTTTATTTCGGTGAGCACGTTAAGCCGTCGGTCCCGGTTGTCATGAAGATCTTTGACAATCGTAACAGGGCGTCAGTCAGTACTCTCTAAAATAAACTGACACTAGTCTAAACCATGGAATATCGCTATCCCTTCGGGTTGCGGAGGTCAGACAGGCAGTCGCTCCGTGGCAAAGCTAATATTCAGCCAAATCCGGTTAGACTAGTAAGCGGACCCCAGGTTGAAACTGGAATAACGCTAAGAGAAAGAAGACTTCTTTATTTATTTGAATTTGCCAAACGTTATTTTTAATTTTAGAGACAGATGCGTCCCAAACACACAAATAAAACCTGAACTAAACTTTGACCAAATTTATGGAAATTGATACCAGTGACTGATTGACTGCCTCCGTGGTCCAGTGGATAGCGTATGCAACTGCTGACCGGGGGTCCCGGGTACGATTCCCGGGTCGGGCAAAAGTGTTACTGGGTTTTTCCGAATTCACAGTAGCAGCACGGAGTCTGGTGATGTGCCCGTAAACGGCAATAGGCTCGCCCCCTATTACGTGGGACGTAAAAATTCATGGCGAAATGTGCGTGTAATATTACACCTCTGACTAGGGGTTATACCAGTGATTTTAATGAATATTTATTACATGAATTATATGATTATGATTATTATTTTTTATATGCATGTTATGTAACATTGAACACAGGAATCGAACCCGGGACCTCCGATCAGCAGTCGCATACGCTATCCACTGGACCACGGAGGCAGTCACACAAATATTCATAGGTGGTGAAAATGGCCAAATTTTTCACCACCTATGAATGTTTGTAGATAAAAATCTATTAAGTCTTTCACGCATGTAGAGGCGTAATAAAATCTTAAATAATCTTAAACGACTCAGTCATAACATTTTAAACAAACTAAACATATGACTCATAATAACAAAGACTTCATTCAAGCCTGGATCAGCGGAAAAATAAACAATATTATGAAACAATACAAACTGGGTCACAACATACTGTTGTATTATTTTTCTATGACTAACACTAGTTACGCATTATGATAATTTATTATAAGTGGCGGGACACACTGAATGTAGGTAGGAAGCGATTGGTAGGAACTAGTCAAAATATTTGCTTTTTTGGAAGTTGGTTAATGCCCGAGACTGCCTCCGTGGTCCAGTGGATAGCGTATGCGACTGCTGATCGGAGGTCCCGGGTTCGATTCCTGGGTCGGGCAAAAGTGTTACCGGGTTTTTCCGAATACTCAGTAGCAGCCCAGAGTCTGGTGATGTGCCCGGTAACGGCAATAGGCTCGCCCTCTGTTACGTGGGACCTAAAAATGAATGGCGAAATTTGGGTGTAATATTTATACCACTGCCTACCCCTTCGGTGATTCAGGCGTGAGACTATAAATAAAATAAAAAATAATTCCCTACGATGTAAAGACGAGACGTCCACTGTTGGACATAGGATAGGTGAAGCCTCTTCACATAGACTGAGCTTGAGCAACAGTTTTTACACAATTGAAATATGATCGCCGGTCCATTGCGGCATGATTACCTCTGTTGCGACCACAGAACAGTTGAACTGTGGTTGTGTCCACTGCGTGTCGACTCCAAAATCTTCCAATTGTGGTCCAAGATTATTCAATATTTCCTTTTTTCAAAATAGGGAAGTTTCCTGCAAGTGAAATAAATTATACAAGTATTTTTATCTAGTGAAACATGTCAAAATAATAGTAGTTTCATTCATCAATTAATGTTATAAATTTATTTAACATTTTTTATCGTCAATTTATTGATAATAAGTATTCTACTTGACAGCAAAACACTATGACGCCACTACGTCATATTTCATACAAAACCCTTGGCAGAGGTCGTTTTGGACATTTTATTAAAAGTGCTTGATTTGACTAGTTGGAAACAACCCTATTTTGTCTGTGGTTGAATTGCGGCAGTTTAACACTTGCTTACAGTTACTTTGATCTTTTTAATATATATTAAAATTCTGCCTTTTTTTTACATTCCTGTTGGTAAACTGACTCAATGAAAACCATAGTAAGTGACCCTCCACCACTCATAGTTGAGTTTCAAACCTGGCGGCGGCAACGTGTGTGCTTTCCGAAAGAAGTTTAGCCTTCGCTCTACAAACCACCGTGGTTTTTATCACTTCGCCGAAGTGACAAAGTTTGTAGAAAAGCGGATATTAGTATGCATAGTCTCATGTGCATTGCTAATTTCTATCGTCGGTCGATGCTGTCATAACTGTCTGTCTGACAGTGTGGCTATATTTATCTACCTACCATGGAATAATCATGGGCCGGCTAGAAATATCAATGCTGCTGCGTTAGGCTCGGCGATAAGAGTGCCAAACCTCCTCCTATTTCTATTCCCACCCAGCTCAGCCACGCACTTGTGACTCCCCTGATGTTGTGAGTGTCCATGGGTGACGGTAATCGCTCACCTTTAGGCTATCCGTCAGCTTTGCCTCCTATTGCACATAAAAAAAATGTTACGCAATTCTGAAGCCAAATGCCTACAATTCATTCAAAAATCAAACAATAGAATGTTTTAAGGGTAATTTTGGAGCAATTCTCTACAATATGTATCTGCACCTCCCCATACCTACATTAATATTGAATGCAACTCACATAAAATGACTTGCCTACGGTACATACTTAATTCAGTACACCGACTGCCTCAGTGGTCCTGCGGTAGTGTTCAATTCCCGGGTCGAACAAAAAGTGATTGGGTTTTTCTGTTAGAAATTATCCAATAGAAGTTCGGAGTCAGGGAGTTGGCGGTGTCACACCCACGTGCCTCGGAAAGCACGTTAAGCCGTTGTTCCTGCGCCCAATCACTCTCCGGTTGTGTCATTTGTGGCGTCCCATCATCGGACTATGAGAGTGAGGGAATAGAGAGTGCACTTATGTATGCGCACACACTTGTGCATTATAATATGTCCCGCGCAGTTGGCAAGTCTCTTAAATGGACAAGCCGCCGTGGCCGGAATCGGTCGGGAGGACATTATTATTAATTCAGTATAATCTAATCATATCATTATAGCACTTGTATTCCGCCGTCAACCACACGGCCGTGTGGTTGACGGCATAGAATACAAGTGTCACCACCCCCTATCTTCCCGTGGGTGTCGTAAGAGGCGACTAAGGGATAACACGATGCAAATACCATCTTTGCGTAGAGACGGAAAACTCGACATCAAACCCTATACGACTGCCTCGTTGTTCTCGCGGCATAAATGTGCGCGTGGGATCGGGAGGTCCCGGGTTCGATTCCTGGGTCGGGCAGTGTTATTGGGTTTTTCTGTCACGAAATTCTCAGTAACCGCACGGAGTCTGGCAATGTGCCCGATACGGCAATAGGCTCGACTTACTACGTGGGACTTAAGTATGTCTGGCGAAAAGTGGGTGTAGAAATACACCTCTGCCTACCCCTTCGGGGATAAAAGGCGTGACGTTATGTATTTATGTATGTATCATTATAGCATGTACGTTGCGGTTTTGTGTGTAACTGCTCATTTGTATTCTTGGCTTCGACAATAACGTTCGGAAACTTAGTCATTCAAGACAAGAATCTTTCCGACAATCCCATCAATCATTTAACTTTAGAATGCCTTTACCTACATTACTATTGAATGCAGGCCACATATGAAGACTTACCTACAGTACTTAATTCAGTATAATCCAGTCATATCCTTATAGCAAGTACTTTGCGGTTTTGTGTGTAACTACTCATTTGTATTCTTGGCTTGGACAATAGCGTTCGGAAACTTATTCATGACTGCTGTGTCAGTGAATGACTTCATGGTAAAGTTTAAAGTATTGTATTTTTATACGTAGCCACCTACACATGTTACAAGCGGTGTACAACTGACTAATACAGTAAATCCCAGCCCAATCTGGGTTCCTTAGAGTTAGAAATGGAATCTTAAAATGTCAGTTACCTTTAAATTTAGTATTTTTTTTAATTTTTATTTTGTAGACTCCCGCCTTTATCCCCGAAGGGCTAGGCAGAGGTGTAATATTACACCCACATTTCGCCATGAATTTTGAAATTTAGTAATGTCTTAAATTAATCGATTTTAAACTTTCGCGATTTGTATACATCATACATATTATTTAGCGGGTCTTATTCGCGATAATTTACTTATTTAAAAGTATAAATACCTCTGTTATTCTCCTACGTTTCTACCGGCTTGCAACGCTCGTAGTCGCGGAGGGACTGACTGTATAATGTCTTAAATTGTAGTAATGCTAGGGAAATAATTTTTGTCAAGAAGTCTTGATTATATGCGGTGATAAATATGTCAGTCAGGACTGACATAATTATCATCGCAGAGCCTAAAATGCTTAAGCTAGAAACATTTAATGTTGGACAGTAAATTCATTCCTACGTCCAGTAAGGGACTGCAATAGGCTGTAGTAGAATTAGTAGTTTCTTTTTATCACTTAAAATAGGCAGACTCGAAACAACAATTTTGTCGATAACCTAAAGTGTTGTCTCATGTGGGAATCGAACCCACGACACTGCGCTGTGCCAACCAGCGGGATAACATCTTTAAATAAAAGGTACCTACGCCGTCAGTGCAGTCAGTAAATATTTACGTAGGTATAACACAGTATTTTATTTTTATTATAATGTAGTGTTGCGTGGGCCATAAATAAATAAACAATGATTATAGATCTGGGCGCAAGAAGCGATAGCCGAGTGGAGAGACCAACGGACTGCACGGAGGCAGAGGGTCTCGGGTTTGAATCCACGGCACGCACCTATGACTTTTCGAAGTTAAGTGCGTATTAAATTGGTAATTATCGCTTGCTTACCGGTGAAGGAAAACATCGTGAGGAAACCTGCATGTCTGAGAGTTCTCCATAATGTTCTCGAAAGACATGTGAAGTCTGCCAACCCGCACTTGGCCAGCGTGGTGGACTATGGCCTTACCCTTCTCACAGTGAGATGAGGCCCGTGCCCAGCAGTGGGACAGTATAAAGGGCTGATGATGATAGATCTGGGCCAAAAATTTGTCTAACCTCAGATTCAAACCCACGACATCGTCACCACAACCATAATGTTTGCGACATCCTTGCATTCATTTTGCTTGCATTTAACCTTTCAATAATTCAGCAACTAACTATACCAAGAATTATGTTTGTACGTACATGTATTTAACTCTGAGAACTGCTGATCCCTGGCACAGCATGAAGCATGCTAAGACAATGAAATATTTGAACCGGTGACTGTGTTTCTAAGAACAGGTTACGTATGTTACTGCGCTTATGTGTCATATGTGGTGGTATTCTCGTGAATGTCGTTGGGTTAGATGCTAATCTTTTGGTTTAAATGCCTTTAACGGACTTGTTGTATGAGCTTGCTTGGATAAACTACTCACTGTTATTCCGAACTAGGCAGAGCCTGGGATGTAGATAAATGATAAATTACTTGTGTATTTTTTTCTTATATCTAAGTAAGGTAATAATATGTACACTTGTACAGTAAGCTACATTAATCAATATATGTAAATTCGCGTGATTTTTAGTATCTTTACAAATAATTATTATTCTTAATATATTGTTTGTTATTGTTGATCCACAAAACCTATTAAAATTTTAATTTATGAATTAAAAATAATACTCAGAGGGTTTTACTTCTTAAAAGAGTTAGCAAACATTTTGAAGAGTGCAGTGAATTCAGTTACTGACTTACATGCTATCTAGGATCAAATATGCTGCAGTCAGACAGTAAAATATCATCCTTATTTTACAAATATTTATTTTGAGTGTTAATCAATGAATACCATACAACTCATGGGCACTGCAGGTATCGACATCGAATCGGCGAAGCTTCAGCACGACACTGTCTCGCACTTTGCAAACTTGTGGATTAATAGCGTGTTTATGAGATAAGTATTTAAAAATAACATAATTCAAGAAACGTATTGAATGCAGAAATACCGCAGTTGATAAGATCATCATATCACCAGCCTGTCATACTATACTGTTGGATCTAGGCTTCTCCAATGGCACAGGTAAGTTAGATGCTGTAACAAAATCGCCTGTTCAATGAAAAAGAATTTTTTTCCGTCAAACAGCATCTAAAGCGTCAACATTAACGCGAAACCAACCTCGGAGCATGTTCTAAGCGCGCCGAGGTATATCCTGTTAAATATTGATTATTTGTACAAAATAATGCTACGTCCAACATCAAACATGCCGCGTGAGAACTGACGCGTATATGCGCGTAAATTTGCGCTTTAGGTCAACGTCAATAGCGATAGCCTAATGTAGAAGATAGGTGAGATAGCGGGTTCGTACCCAGATTTTGACACATATGTATCTATATATATTTTTTAAATAATCGATAAGTAATAATTTCTTAAGTGGATTCTGAAGTATGTAATTAAACGTATTATTGTATTTTAAATTTAGTATTTTTATATTAATTGGTTTGGTGTATTGTTGACGATAATAACCGAACCGCTAATAATGGAATTCTTCATCTTCCTCCTCCTAGCGTTATTCTAGTTGTTAACCTGCGGTCCGCTTACTAGTCTAAGCGGATTTCGCTGAATATCTGATTTTCCAAAGAGCGACTGCCTGTCTGACCTTCGCAACCCTAAGGGATATTCCATGGTTTAGACTAGTGTCAGTTTTATTTACTGACTGCTAATAATGGAGTAACACATAACATAACTTCACGCCTTTTATCCCCGAAGGGGTAGGCAGAGGTGTATACACACCCACATTTCGCCAGTTATGTTTAGGTCTCAATGTAATAGGAGGCGAGCCTATTGCCATCTACCGGGCACATTGTTAAGCGAGCGATAATTAACATTTTTAATACACACATAACTTCGAAAAGTCAGTCAATAACGGCATAATTAGTTAAATTACAATTACACATATTATAAGGTATGCTAAGATGGTTTGGGCACGTGGAGAGGATGGATGACGAAAGACTGACCAAGCAGATATATAAGGCAAGTGTGGAAGGGACAGGACGAAGGGGAACACCTAGGCGGACGTTATCTGTCTAGATTGGAGACATCCTAAAAACAGAACAGGTTAGAAGTACCCTGAACAGAAGAGCATGCATGAGGAATCTGATGGGAGTGAATGAAGCAAGAGAGATATGTCAGGATTGTTGCAAATGGCGTTCCGTAGTCTCTGCCTTCCCTTCCGGGAAACAGGCGTGAGTCTATGTATGTATATACATATTATACAGTCTAGTCAGCTAGTCTTGAGAACGACTATCACGTTCTGAAGACTAGCTGACTGCTGCGCAGAAGGTCTCGGGCTAAACCGGCACGCCAATAACATTACGAAGTTATGTGCGTGTTAATCACTTGTTAAATGTTGAAGGAAAACATTGTTACATTACAAAACATTGCAATTTTGACGACCGGTTGGCGCAGCGGGAGTGTAAGCGACTGCTACGCCGAAGGTCGCGGGTTCGATTCCCGCTCAAGTCAAACATTTGTGTGCATGAACATGGATGTTTGTCTTGGTCTGGGTGTTTCTATGTATAATATGTATGTATTTACAAAAATATTGTGTATATGTACGTTTATCCATTATCTAGTACCCATAGTAGCTCTGCTTAGTTTGGGACTAGATGGTGTTGTGTGAATGTGGTAGAATATTAAAAAAAAATGCGAGAAAACCTGTACGCCTTATAGTCTTTTCAAACATTTTGAAAAAAAGAAAGTCTAGAAAGTCAAGTGAAGTCTGTCAATCTGGTCATAGCCAGCGTAGTGGATATGACCTATCCCTTGTCACAATGAGAAGACGCCTGTGCCCGAGCAGTGGGGCAGACTATAAAGAAGGTTGATTATTATGAAGTCAACCGGGTAGAACTAGACTTTCTCGATCTTTTACGATTCATCATGTCAGCCTAGAGACGTCCACTGCTGGACATAGGCCTCCCCCAAGGTTCGCAACACAGACCGATTTTGAGCCGCCCGCATCCAACCGCTTCCCGCGATCTTAACCAGATCGTCGGTCCACCTTGCGGGAGGCCTACCCCTGCTGCGTCGTCCGGTACGTGTTCGCCGTCGTGATCTAATATGATTACCTGTAACATCTATTTACATATTATATGCCAGTTTTAGGACAGTAAGTCCCGCTTGTTTGACTCTGTCTGTACCAGCTAGTCTAAGAATCGGCGGCACAGATTTTGATAGAATTCACTAGGTGATACCTAATGGTATAAGGACTGCCATTAAAAAAGTGATTAGGCTACTTTTATCTGAACAAAAATGTATATACAAAATATAGGCTTACGGCATTTTGTTATGGGGCAAAGCTGCAGATATTCAGAATGTTTTCGTTCTACAGAAACGAGCGGTACGAGCAATATACAATACAAAGAGTGGCCATGAGTTCTATTGCCCGTTCTTTCTCGTGGTTCTACCTATTGCATTGCGAACGTGGCAGTAAATGTAAATGTAGAATCATTAAGTAATTAACTTAAATTTTGACGTTCATAAGCGTCACTTTGTGGCCTGGATGAATAAATGATTTTGATTTTGATTTTATTAGGTCATTCAACTTACTACATTTACATTTGCATTGTTGTTCCTTTTAATTTAAAAAAAATGCTACTGTGTTAGATGAAGATAACTCGTGATCATGGGCTGTACACTAACATCTTTGTAAATTTTGTGTACTCATATACCTACCGTCACTTTCTGTAACATACATTTCCATCATAGTTCTGAACATGATCGCGAGTTGCCTACATTATAAGATGTAAGTGGATGCTCCTGTTACACAAGATTCACACTGGAAGGCTACTACAGCACTTAATCTGCATTAATTATTTAAGTATTATGTATGTTCCTAATTACTATTTACAAGTAATTAATTACAATGTGAAACAGTTGCAGCTCCTTACAAAAACAAAATATGTAACATAACACTGGCGATTAAAAAGAGTGGCCACGAGTTTTATTGCCCGTTCTTTCTCGTGGTTCTACCTATTGCTTTGCGAATGGGCAGTAAATGTAAATGTAGAAGCATTAAGTAATTAATTTTAAAATTTGACGTTCATAAGCGTCACCTTGTGACCTAGATGAATAAATGATTTTGACTTTGACTTTGACTTTATAAAAAATATTTTCTATTTTTATACGCAGATGACGTTGCGAGTAAGGCTATAAATAATTGTTTGAATATAACATAACATTATTATATTTTATTGTAAATCTTACATTGTCTGTATGTCTGCTTACGCCGCAGAAATAAGGAACATTCGTGATAACACATAATAAAACCACTGACCGTCAGACATTACACTAAAGCGGATAAATATCATAAAAATATTGGGAAGCGCGACTTGGATCGAGATGTGAGGGTTCCGTACAGATATATTCTATACTAAGGTGTTGCCAGAGGTAACACCCGCGTTATTTTTTAATTATAAACCTATATGTTGTGCTACAAATGCTTTAACAGGTAGTAGTTGCGTTTCGTTCGGTGAGTGAGAGTGCCAGAGGCCCTGTCACAGACATAGATCTACATAGATAACGCAAATGCATGCACTTCGCGTGTCTGAACTCCGATCAAGCGTCGAGCTTGGTCGCCACTAACTTCAGTCCCCGCGCGTCCGTTTTACCGTTAAGTAAACTTTATTCACATTACGTTGCCGCGTTTGCTTCGGACGTTTGATCTGACGTTGTGTATTAGGAGACGATGAATATCGCACAAGCGATACTGTCGCGCATCGCTTCGACTTCGTGATACAGGCAACGTCACAGTAGGTATTAAAAAGTCGGCACGCTTGGTTTCAATACAAATCGTGATAGTTGCGTTATCTATGTAGATCTATATCTGTGGGACCTATCCTCTATTCCTTCTCCCTCTTCCTAACCCTTTTCCTATCCCCAAGGGGCGGCAACGTACTTGTGACTTCTGTGGTGTTGCTTGTGTCCATGGGTGGCGGTAATTACTTATGATCAGGCGATCCGTCTGCTCGTCTTCAAAAAACAAAAAAAAAACAAGTTTGTCGCCTATTAGGTACTATAAAAAAATAAAGGCTTTTTAAACCGCTCTAAAGATTAGCCCGAAAAAACAAAAAGAATTTTAAAGATTAGTTGCTATACCTCGTGTCATGTACATGGTATAAAAGGGCAAGCATTAGAAATGCATTGCCAATTAGAAATCACAGACAGACGCCTCAATTTTATCAATATATTTATAGATTTTTTTGAGAGTTTCTTAGGACGCATGCCTCAAAAACGCGTAATACCTAGTAGCATCATACTTTCACCCTAGAGATACCTATTGCTTGCCCACTTGCCTACACTAATGCTCTCTACTATTAAAATACCTACTACTATAATGCTAAAATAGTTTTAGTAAATTTTGTGGCTACCAAAAAAGCAAGAAAACAGTCATTTTGACTGTGTTTTCTGAATAACTTGACTTTAAAATGACTGTACGTCGTAGTTTACACTCCTGAGAGAACTCCATAACATTCTCAAAAGACTTGTTGGCTCTGCCAAACCGCACTGGGCTAGCGTCGTGAACTATATACTAACAACTTTACCGTCGTATTACAATCCTCAAGCGTCGTATATTTGTCACCTTTTATGTAGACCATAAGGTAATTATTACGACGCACGTAATAGACACGTAACCACATGGTGATTATATTGCATCCCGTATTTTACTACGGTACCCTAAAAATACGTCATTTCACATATAGGGGACACACGCCATAAAATCATAAAAAAAATTAACGCCGCTCCGTATTTCGTAATAGGTAATAAAGGTATAAAAATAAAATGTTGGTTGTATTTGTTGGTTTATCACGTGACAAATATCTTTGAGATTGTATAAGACTAGCTGGGCCCGCGACTTCGCACGCGCGAGACATCTGTAATGCACATAATTATGTAATAGTATATTGATATTGCAGTGTATTATATATTAATACGGTACTGTATATTGTAGCCGTTATTTGCATTTTCATATATCACATGACACGGCCTTCGGCCGTCCACTGTTGGACAAATGTCTCTCCTTACTTACGTCACAAAGGAATTTTTACTCAAAAGGAGTAGTTGGCCTACTCTGCCCTACTAAGCGCAAAAGCCTTACCTCAACAAAAGCGAGTTTCGAGATAATTGAAGTTAAGTAAGTAGCCGTGTGGTTGACGGCATAGAATACAAGTGTCACCACCCCCTATCTTCCCGTGGGTGTCGTAAGAAGCGACTAAGGGATAACATGATGCAAATACCATCCTTGCGTAGAGACGGAAAACTCGACATCAAACCCTATACGACTGCCTCGTTGGTTTCGCGGCATAAATGTGCACGTGGGATCGGGAGGTCCCGGGTTCGATTCCTGGGTCGGGCAGTGTTATTGGGTTTTTCTGTCACGAAATTCTCAGTAACAGCACGGAGTCTGGAAATGTGCCCGGTACGGCAATATGCTCGCCCCTTATTACGTGGGACTAAAGTATATCTGGCGAAAAGTGGGTGTAGAAATACACCTCTGCCTACCTCTTCGGGGTTATAGGCGTGAGACTATGTACGTATGTATGTATGTGAAGTTAAGTAAAAATTGATTTATTTTACTAAAGTAAAATTTCGTTGTTTCGCGAAGTTTCGATGAAGAATGCTGACCGCGGTTTGCGTGACCCCGCCGTTACGAGACGTCGAGAACACCGCGGTGCTTTTAGTAAGTAGGATTCAAACGTCTGGAAGTCTCATACAAAATTTCTGCTTGTCCCAAACTCAAACCGTGCCCTTTTTTATGGCAGACAAACTAATAGCCTACTTGATGGGAAGCTAACTAAGCGACAACCGCTGTCCATAGAGTTTTGTAATGTAGCAAGCTTCTGCCTATCTTGAGGAAGGCAACGACTATCCAGGGTCTCCAAGAATAAAAATAGTATCTATGCGATTAAAACTCTTCAACAAAAAGGTGGTGTATTATATTTTATCTATATTCGTAACATAAAAAAAAGGCAGAGGTGTATTACACACCCACATTTCGCCAGTTATGTTTCGGTCCCAATGTAACAGGGGCGAGCCTACTGCCATCACATTGTTAAGCGAGCGATAATTAACATTTTTAATACACACATAACTTAACTGGGAATCGAACCCGAGACCTATCTATATTTCAATTTAACATTTAATATAAAACTGTATCTTCTATTAAATTCTTGTATACTTCTGTGAAAAATCATAATAGTAGATTAATATTTTGTGCCTCTCAGCAAAACACGAAGCTATGGCTACGACTTTAGGACACGAACATACTGAGGTGCCTATTGTTTTTATTATAAAACTAGAGGGCGCCCACAGCTACGCCCGCACATTTTTTTTATTTTACCCGTTTTGCCCGATTCTGTGGGTATTTCGGGAAATCCTTTCTTAGTGCACCCATAGGGTCCCCAAGGAATATACATGCCAAATTTCAGCTTCCTGCGTCTAATAGTTTAGGCTGTAGCTTGTCTGTCAGTCAGTCAGTAACGCAAGGATTTTATATATTAAGGGTTGATTTTTCAATCGTCAGATAAAATTTACTTGACAGTTAAACTGTAACCGAGCTAAATTGAAAAGTACCTAACATCATTGATTTACTTTATCCACAAGCGTAGTTTTTAATTTGTAAGTGTTATATTTTATTGTTTTGTTATCTTTTAACTGAAAATTGAAAAATCGGCCCTAAGATAAAGATAATACTAATGTATAAAGCTGAAGAGTCTGTTTGTTTGGTTGAACGCGCTAACCTCAGGTCTGATTTGAAAAATTCTTTCAGTGTTAGATAGCCTATTTCTTGAGGGAGGTTATATGCTTTATAACATCACGCTATGAGCCACGGGAGCGGAGCAGTAGCCCTAAATAACGCGGGTGTAACCGCGGGCACATCTAGTTTTTATATGAAACTAGTCTTAGCCCACCGCGCTGCCCGCGTGGGTCTATTTTACCCCTTTAAGGTGGGAATTTACAAAAATCAAAAAGTCCCCATGGAATTAAGCCTCCTACATCACACATTTTCCGGGTGAAAATGTAACCCATGGCTTCCAGTTAAGCAGTCTGGCACTAGATAAAGTTAATGGCGTAAGTCTTAGTCCTCCCTAGTAGGTAACTTGTACTGCTTAGTCCTACAAAATATCCAACAACAGCAACGTTAAACAATACCAAAGCAAAACAAATACTTCAATAATGTGCCTAAGCTCTAAACCGTAAAACACGAAAGTATTCCAGTTTCCTTAGATTTGAGAAAAAATAAGTATATTTGTGACAAAAAATCTTCCGACCTCCATTCGTCCATCCGTGACGACGACCTGTGACGTCTGACCCGTGTGAAACTGACATCGTGACGTTCGGGTCGCGTTCGGTTCTCGAATTTCAAAAAAAGTCCGACGTCACGGCCCGCTGATTGGATAGAATGTGTTCCGCCGTTGACGAGTAATCACGATGTTGACTAATTTCGAAAATTGAATTTTTGGAATGCACGATCTTTCGGTTAAGTATTGGTCTCACGGATTATCTTTGGATTTATCGATTGTTATGGTTACTGGATGACCTATTTTTTTGTCAAAAATATAATACATTGCTATGTTCTAATATACTCATTACGGCAGCTTCAATCTAGTGGAGATACCAGACTGCCATGCAGGGGATATTAGATTACGGCGCGTACCATTGACTTTTCGAAGTTTTATGCATGTTAAGTTTTTAGTATGGCTTGCCTTGCCCTTTGCCTCGGAAAGCACGTTAAGACTGCAATACTAACAGCAAAATCATTAAAAGTCGTGAGCGCTTGAAGAGACCCTTGAATATACAGGGTGTTGATTTGCATTTGCAAAATATTTTAAGGGCTGAATATACCTACTACTATAACTGAATACAAATACATGAAAAAATAAGTCACTAAAAGTTAAAATCATTTTTTCGTCATCATACACTTTGAAAATTAACTCGGTGTATTCTCCGCCGCCGCCGTTGAGCTGATCGCCATTGCAGGTGCCTAATACACACAAGCACAGGTGTACCTACAGTGACTGCGCGATTCAGTCTTATTTTGCGCGATTTAACAGTTTATTCTGATTTACTATCTAAGTAACATTGAATGAAAATATGGTCTTATATTATCGGACACTGTTTGAAATAATTTTAGGTTAATAAGTATGCTGTCTTTTTTGTATTAATAAAATATTTTGCAAATGCATATCAACATCTTGTATTGATACTAGTCTCTTGCATAAGGCTGTAAGAATGTGTAAGCCCTGAGGGTTGCAGGAGAACTCATTGCAAAAAGAAACTAATATTCTGACACTGCTTTAAGCCATAGAATATCACTATCCATGTGGAGGGGCGGGAGCACGCTCTGCAAAAACAGATTTTTTTCTGACAAAGCTGGTTAGACCTTAAGGTGGATGCTGGACTACAAGGTGAAAGTTTTGGATGCAACTAGCATAGCGATATCTGTCCACTAAATATAACCTAATGGAAGGCAAGAGGAACCCACCACGCACCCTCGGATTGACCACCCCAACTATTGCAATAAAAAAGGTTGACAATACCGAACTTCTCTAAAAGGATAAGGAATATAGGAATGGTATGGGTTCCGTAGGCTCAGTAGTTGCCCATCGCTCCTGAGGATGCCTCGTACAGAGGCGAAACACATGTCGAAGAATAGTCGGCGCATACAGCGGGATACTGTAAGTCAGGTATCTTCCTAAAACCCATATTGCAATAGTTGGTGTGTTCAATCCGAGGGTGCGTGGTGGGTTCCTCTTTCCTTCCATTAGGTTACAATGGAGTTCCGCCAACTAACGCCTGATTCAATCAACTATAGTTGGTGCCACGAGAAGATAGACTTTTTGTAAACAAACATTCAGGGCTTCACAACCTTTTTTCAAACAGTTGTGTTTTTATACTTTTTGAACAGTTTTTTTGCAATGCCTAATTATGGCTCAAAGTAGCCTACCTATCTAAAATATTATATTATTGACCAACAATGAATAATATTACAGATAACTAGCTAGTACCTACATTGCATAAAATTTTCTATGCATGAAGATTATACGTTGTCGTGAATGAAATCGTCAGAATGAACTTAAACAAAATCCATTAAAACTTACGGTAGTCTGAAAGAGCAATTTCTTTTTTAGGTAAAAATAATTTTCTGCGCGACTAATAGTTTGCCATCTGCTATTCTGCACCAGCTTTTTCGAGATGCCGGCAGCGGGAAGAGCGTTGCGATCCTATAAACCCGTATTTAACTTTACATTTAACCCTTCTTGACAGCTAAAAAAAATATTTTTGTCCTCTGATAAATGCATGTTAAGCCTAAGAATATAACATTGAAATGTTATGTTGAACTAACGCCAAATGTTGACATTCTAGGCGTCAGTACCTCAAAACATTAAAAGATCCTGTTGACAGCGCATAATATCGATAAAAACCCGATCCATTGACATATTAGTTTCCAATGACACGTATCTATGTACCGTTGCGCTCATTGGATTTGACATTATTTGTTTTTGACAGCACTATCGCTAAGTCACTTAGTAGAAATTCTTTGTTTACAAAAAGTCTATGTTCTCGTGGCACGTACTACTATACACTAAATATAATGGAAAACGAAAGCAGCATTGTTATAATAATAATAATAATATATTTGAAACGTAATACTTACTCAAATAATGATGTCCTTTACAATGAATTCATTACTAACACAAATCAAATTTTAAATAGGGTGGAATGCCCTTTTGCTGGCAGTGTCTTTTTTTTAAGTTTTTAGGTTGCTCTATGTAAGTATGATGTAGAAAAAATTTGGTTTTGGTTGTCTAGTTAAGGCAAAAAATGCTCTATATTAATGTATGTTGCTTACATATATAATAAATGCTAAAGTTAATGAGAATAGATGGATGTAAGTATGTTTATTACTCATCCAAGTAAAAACTGCAGAACGGAATTTCATGAAACAGTCATATAGCTAATACATTTAAAAAAATTGGGCAAGTGCGAGTCAGACTCGCGTACGAAGGGTTTCGTACCATTATCTATATAAAATCACGTTCGTTGTATGTATACTTAAATACTTTTTAAGTTTCTACCAGTTTATTAACATCGAGAAACAAATTGCTTAAAAATTACGTTTGTTGTATGGGAGACCCCCTTTATTAATTACTTCTTTTTTATTTAATTATTTATTTTGAAAGGTAACATACATATACAACTACATGTTCTGTGAAAATTTTGAGCGTCTACCTGTTACAGTTAGTTATTTTGAGCAAAAAATACGAAAAAACACTGGTTTTTCGTATGGGACTCCCCCTTAATATGTTTATTTATTTATTTTAAGTATTTGTTGTTATAGCGGCAACCGAAATACATCATTTGTGTAAATTTCTAGCTATCACGGTTTATGAGATACAGCCTGGTGACAGACAGACAGACGGACAGACAACGGAGGCTTACGAATAGGGTCTCGTTTTTTACCTTTTAGGTACGGAATCCTAAAAAGCACATAGCCGGTTTTGTTACATTTTCGTTATAGGGTAATATTACGCTATGGCACTTTTGGTAAATTTTCTATCAGATACCTAGATAATTTTTCAAACCGATCCTGTAGTTCCTAAGATTGATGCGATCTAAGCAACCAAACAAACTCTTTAGCTTTATAATATTAATTTAAAATACACATCGGAGCATTATGTACATAATGTATACAGGCAATCTTAATGCAATTGGGGTTATTAGTGTTTTTATATATCTTTATATGTAGTGCTCAAGAAAGCTTTTTAAAATGGCTCTAATTCCACATTTCAAAATACGCTATAATAGATTAAATAAATCACGGAGTCTGGTGATGTGCGCGGCAATAGGCTCGCCCCCTATTACGTGGGACCTAAAAATTCATGGCGAAATGTGGGTGTAATATTACACCTCTGCCTATCCCTTAGGGGATATACAGTCTATAAAAAAAATATAAATAAAAAATAAATCAAGATACGGATTTTCTACTCATTTCCGAGACTACTTTTATCACAATATGGATGCTCACCATCAGACGACACAGCTATCGTATTGGTTTAAGCGACCACTTCGACGTTTGACACTGCGCCGAGGACGCCACATTAAAAATAAATGGATGCCTCATTTATTGCCTATGTAAGTAGCGATAGCTTAGTAGAGATACCGACAGACTACTACAGAAAGTGCCTCAGGATCAAATTTACTACGCTCACCACTGACTTTCAAAATTATGTGGGTATTAAATTGTCAATCATCGGTTAACATAGTATTTTCTTGGATTTGACCGAATGTTACACGTTGAAATTAAACTACAGTTTACGGATTTTATCGCGTTATATTGGTTTCACTATAACTAGTAATAAAAATGTATATGTAGAAACTACATTTTTATAACTAGCCGACGTTTCGAATACTTTACAGGATTCATGTTCACGGCAGACTGAGGTGATTTTTGTCTTAATTTCTTGAATGTATAAGTTATCTCCAAGTACCCGAATATTTTTCAACTATTGGTGTTACTATTTACGCAGAATGAGCTCACAGTGTCCTCAGGTCTTTTGGTGACTTTGTCCTTCTTGGGTTTCATTAGCATTATGACAGGGTCCCAAGCTGAAGGAACATTCCAACCGTCATCCCTATTGAAATTAGGGTGTTTTTTATTTTCAATAGCCTCACGTATCCTTGGAAGAAAACGGTGTTCTTTTGCGAGTATCTGTGGTTCATGAAATCGCAGGTATTGGTTGGGTCCTTATTGCACATCTTCACACACAGCAGACTTTGTTGAGCGTTTATGTTTTATGTCAGCTATATGTTCTTTAAGTCGGATGATAGGCATCCGACTTAAAGAACATATAGCTTCTCTTGGTTTGTCCAATGTATGAGAGCCCACAGTCACAGTCTATTTTGTAATAAAAATCATCGGTTGCTAATCGTTGATGGAAAACATGATGAAGATCCCTGAATGTTTGAGAGCTCTCCAAAATTCTCTCGAAGAGTCATGTGTAGTCTGCCAACCAGCACTTGGCCAATGTATTGGACTATTATCATCAGACCTGTATATAAACTGTCCCACTGCTAGGCACGGGCCTCTTCTTACTATGAGAAGGGTAAGGCCATAGTCCACCACGCTAGCCAAGTGCGGGTTGGCAGACTTCACATGTCTTTCGAGAACATTATGGAGAACTCTCAGACATCCAGGTTTCCTCACGATGTTTTCCTTCACCGATAAGCAAGCGATAATCAACAATTTAATACGCACTTACCTTCGAAAAGTCATTGGTGCGTGCCGTGGATTCGAACCCGAGCCCTCTGCGTAGCAGTCCGTCGGTCTCACCATTGGGCTATCGCTGCTACTGGTATTGGACTATGACCAATCTCATTGTGAGAAGAGTCTGTGCCCAGCAGTCTATATACAGAGCTAATAATGATGATGGTCATTATAATACCGAACTAAAAAAATTGTTTCCGCGTCAGGGTGCCTATTGTGTTTGAATTGTGCCCGGTGCTTTTTTTTATGGCAATAGGCGGCAAACAAGCAGACGGATCGCCTGATGGTAAGCAATTACCGCCGCCCATGGACACAAGCAACACCACAGGAGTCACAAGTGCGTTGCCGCCCCTTGGGGTTGGGAAAATGGATAGGATGAGGAGTGGGATGAGGGAGAAGGAATAGGGGATAGGGCCTCCGGCACCCTCACTCACCGAACGAAACGCACAGTTTAGGTACTGTTACATGATGGAATGTTTGTAAATTCCGATAAAAGTAAGATAATTTATTCAATTGCTACTTATTAAATTAACCTTGTAGTTGTAGCCATTATAGGCTGCAACGGACATTTAAGACACCCAGACTCGAAATAAAGAAATACCAATTAATATTTATTTTATGAAAATTGTTTTCCTAAAAGAATATTGATCACACAAATATTGTCTCGTGTGGGATCGAACTCACAACACTTCGTTCAGTGACAAACGGCAAGGCAGTGGCATTAACCACTACGCCATAGATGCAGTCAATGATATTATAAGAAAGAGGTAGATACGTTACCTACGTAGTAATCAATCCGTAGAACACGGTACACGCACACATCGATAACTGCATATTTTATTTTATTTTCGGTTGACAAGATGTGTCACTTTCACATTGACGCCGGCTCGCGACGTCACACACACATATGTCAGACTTGCCAACTGGCTTAATTTTAGCGTCCTGCTTTTGGTACGCCTATAACATATCTACTTCTTTTTACTTTTGTAACATCATTGGATGCAGTATGTAGTTTATATTCTCTACTGTTCATTTTGTGAAGTTAAAATTTATCATTTGTGAAAGAGTTCCTTCAATGCTCGACGTTTCTGTTACTAATTCGTTGTTGCCTTTTTTTTAAACAGAGGGTCAATAATTGTGCTGTTTACCCTACACACAGTTTCAATACACCTGTCTGTCAATCTGCAATAAGGGGTCGTTATCAGATGTAACCCTTTGCAACCCCAAAGGTTGTCACGCGCGAATTAATTTATCTTTTAATACGATGTGTATAAAATTTTATTAAGGGACGAATTTTAGGGTTGACGCAGTAAAGGGGTGCGTATTTTTGTACGACTTTATTGGAGGATGAATTAATTTTATTTATTTATTCATTAAAATTGGCCCGTCGGATGACGTAATTAGTTTCAAGGTTTATTGGATTTTAATGTTCAGTAATTTCTTGTAACCACCGTTGTCTTTTGCTGACAATTGACTCAGATACCAAAGGAAGTTCTTTTTTCTTTGTTAACAAAACGTTATAGGTATTTCAAACCTGTTTAATTACAGACTGCCTCGTTAGTCTCGCGGCATAAATGTGCGCGTGGGATTGGGGGGTCTCGGGTTCGATTCCCGGGTCGGGCAAAGTGTTATTGGGTTTTTTCGTTAGAAAATTCTCAGTAGCAGCACGGAGTCTGGTAATGTGCCCGGTACAGCAATAGGCTCGCCCCCTATTACGTGGGACCTAAAATTCATGGCGAAATGTGGGTGTAATATTACACTTCTGCTTACCCCTTTGGGGATACAGGCGTGAGTCTATAAAAAAAAATAATTACAGTACTCATCCCCTTCAGCCGTAACATATGAAAATGTTATCCAACTTTAAGTGCTCTGTAGTCAGGCGATACAACTGGACCAGAAATAAAAAAAAGACTTAACGTTAAATCTAAAAACGGTTAAAATCTATATTCAGTTGTATGCATGGCTATCTTTACAGCGATAGCCTAATGAAGATACCAAATGACTGCCTGCAGAGGATATTGGGTTTGAATCCATGGCGCATCACAGACTTTTCGAAGTTATGTGCATATTGAATTATTAATTATAGCTTGCTCAGTGCCTTGGAAAGCACGTTAAGCCATGGGTTTTGGCTGTAATGAAGATCTTTGGCAGTCATTATAGGCAGTCAGTACCACTAAGAAAACAATAGTCTAAACCATGAAATATCGCTATCCCTTTTGGTTGCGGAGGTCAGGCAGGCGAGCGCTCTGTGGAAAAGCTTGTATAAGTAAGCGGACCGCAGGTTGAACGTTTCGTTTGTTCTTCATCACTTCATAGTATAAAACAAAGTCTGTCTCTTCTAAATAGAATTTCATTGAATTATATTATTGTATAAATTGACATATTTGCGCACCATTGTTATGGTAGAATGTGAGGATCACTATTACTGTACCAGCTCTATGTAACCACATTTCTCGTAAATAAATGCATTTCATTTCATTTCATTTCTGTCTGTCTGTCCTTATGTATGCTTAAATCTTTAAAACTACGCAACGGATTTCAATGCGGTTTTTTTAATAGATGGAATGATTCAAGAGGAAGGCTTATATATTGTATAATACATACATGGCGGTGCAAAGTTCGCCGGGTCAGCTAGTCTATAATATAACGCAAGAATGCTCATTACAAATTAATGCTTTAGTGCACCTTATGACTAATATTGACTCATCATTGACAGTGCAAATAGGTAACTAGTTCGCATGCGATGCCTTATTCGGCCTGTCTTGTGATGCCGATAAGACAGTGTTTTTCCCAAGCACATAGTATTTTTCCATTTCAATGCTTTTATAGGAGGGTTCGTGCTTGGCATAACTTTATGTTTGGATTTCCTTCACAAACATAAAAAAAACCTTTGTTCATTTGGGTCACAATGTGACGCTTGAACGTTAAAATAACAAATTCAGAAAATAATTACTTAAAGATTTTACATTTATATTTAATGCCACGTTTACAACGCAAGGGCGTAGAACTATGATTATAATCGGCATGATTAAAAAAAGTGTGAACTAGGCCCCGGCTCGAACTCACGATCTCCTGTTTACTAGACAGGCGCTTTAACCAACTAAGCCACGGCGCCTACGATGCAACTGACTATAATATGCATGTAATGAAACAGGTTGGCGCAGCGGGAGTGTAAGCGAATGCTGCGCCGCAGGTCGCGGGTTCGATTCCCGCTCAAGTCAAACATTTGTGTGCATGAACATGGATGTTTGTCTGGTCTGGGTGTTTCTATGTATAATGTGTATGTATTTAAAAGTATATATGTATGTTTATCCTTTATCAGAGACTAGTATAGTCTCTGCCTTTATCTAGTGCCCATAGTTCAAGTTCTTAAGTCCGTGTGGTGACGGATTAAGAATACTTTTTTTTATTTTTTTTTTTATTGAATGTCAACACCCCATATCATCCCATGGGTGTCGTAAGAGCCGACAGAGGGAGCATATTATGCAGAGAACATCACTGTAAGAGAAGGAAAACTTGACACAAACCCTATTCCAACCCGTTTGGCCAGCGTGGTATAGTAGGCCAATTCCTCCTTTCAAAGTAGAGGCTTAGTCCAGCAGTGGACTGTTAAAGGCTGATGATGATGAGTACAAGCTCTGCTTAGTTTGGGCCTAGATGCTGATGTGTATATGTGGTAGAGTATTAAAATATATTCGTTACAGAAATGACGTGGTGAATAGTAGTCTGCCCGCATTGTGCCGAGTATTGTGTGTTCGATTCCTACATAGGACAACGTTTCGTGTGATCTTACAATTGTTGTTAAGAGTCTGGGTGTACCTTGTACTGGGTGGCGCTAAAGTAATGACCTTATTTGGTTCAGCTACAACTCCGTTTCTAAATTAGAAAACTAGAATTAGTTTTTTAAATATATATATAGTTGTGCCATGAAATTTTGTTGTATTATGATTTAAATATTATTTGAGCCTTATTTATGACATTTTCCATAACTAGCCGTAAGACTTCCTGCGATATGATTCTTATTTCTTGGTGTATGTTTTTCTTTTAAAGCTGCGAGCCTGTGGTTTGTTCACATACACCCGAGATTTTAAAATACCCCAAAGAAAGAAGTCTGGACGCCACACCATACAGTTACTTTTAGTGGATGTAAAGGAGTTTGTTGACTAATGCACGGATTTTCAGTGCCCCAGAAGCGAGTATTCTGCTTATTGACATGCCCCGAGAGATGAAAATGCGCTTCGTCACTCATAATCAATTTTGAAGAAAAATTATCCTCTTCGAGGTTAAGGTTTATGACGCGATTATTACACGATCTTGGGGAGTAAAGCGGTCCATGATTATTTTTAGTGAATTTTACATTTGATTACTACAAAATTTTCAGTATCAGAATGACAGGAGATGTCATAAAAAAAATATAAGGAACTTCTATAAGGTCATTACTTTTGCGCCATCCTGTATCAGTTACTGTTAATAAAATGCTATCATATTGCTATACATGACTTATTTCTAATTGCAGGAGTTCACTTTAAAAGTTACTTATTAATTTATTACATATTTGCCGATCACACAATGTGCTGACCCTTATGGGCCTATTGGTACCTCTTCGTAGTTGTAGGTAGTTTTTACATTGGTCCATAAATAAGCAGACAGCTCGCTGTGTGCTTAATGTTGCCAATGTAAAGAATACCTAAAGAGCAATACTTAAAGTCCATATTTGAATGATATTATTTTTGTTGGGTGGGAGCAGAGTCGTTTAAGTGATCTAAGACTTTTAATTTTCACTAGCATTGCGCTAATAGTACAATATCTTTTCAAGACCAAACACACTAGGTACTCTTATTTTTTTTAATGATTTTCATCTCTTTTTAATCGTTTTCATCTACTTAACATACATCTCGTTTTTTTTATTAGGTAATCTCTGATTCGCGTTTAGAAATGCACTACACAGGGTGTAAAAAGACCCTTAACGAAAACTGAAATCCCATGTTGTACCAATCACTACGAACATTTTTTACTTAGGCACCATACCTGGGAAATTACTGGTTCAGGAGATCTTGAGGCTCAAAGTTAGTATGGAACTTTTCTAATGAGGTAAAAAATCGATGCATTTACCCCGCCAATATGTTGTTTAGATGCCCCATGACCCCATGGATAAGTAGGTATTTCGAGCATTGCACGTGCGCGCTTTTAATTGCGGTTTAAAAATGTGAAAACTTAAAAACAAGAAAAATCGTTTCCCAGGTATTATTTTTGGTTAGTATGACTTGGCATGATGTCCACAACGAGTAGACTTCGGGTTGGTGATGGGTCTTGTGACACCCTGTATTTTTTTAAGTTTCGAAATCATCATCATATCAGCCGAAAGACGTCCACTGCTGGACATAGACCTCCCCCAAGGCTCTCCACATAGACCGATCCTGAGCCACCCACATCCAAGCGCTGCCCGCGACCTCAGCAAGATCGTCAGTCCACCTTGCAGGAGGCCTGGCCTACCTCTGCTACGACGTAAACAATATTTCAATTTAAAAATCAGCCAACCCTTGTAGGTATAATAACGAACAAATATTATTTCTAAAGTATTTGTTATGTTTCTAAAGTATGTTTGTATATAGTATAAGTTACTCGTATTATCGACTAACTGACATGTGCATTACTATCTATTTTTAAACCGTGGTTGACGGCATAGAATACAAGTGTCACCACCCCCTATCTTCCCGTGGGTGTCGTAAGAGGCGACTAAGGGATAACACGATGCAAATACCATCTTTGCGTAGAGACGGAAAACTCGACATCAAACCCTATACGACTGCCTCGTTGGTCTCGCGGCATAAATGTGCGCGTGGGATCGGGAGGTCCCGGGTTCGATTCCTGGGTCGAACAGTGTTATTGGGTTTTTCTGTCACGAAATTCTCAGTAGCAGCACGGAGTCTGGAAATGTGCCCGGTACGGCAATAGGCTCGCCCCTTATTACGTGGGACTAAAGTATATCTGGCGAAAAGTGGGTGTAGAAATACACCTCTGCCTACCCCTTCGGGGATAAAAGGCGTGACGTTATGTATGTATGTTTTAAATCGGGTAGGCAGAGATACAGATATGTGTTCTTAGGCAACTTTTTATTAAAAGATGTGCTGCATGTTTTGCGAGAAGCGAAGACATGACTTGCATGAAGTGAAGTGCAAGCTGTAGCAAAACAGGCATACGGAATTCATTGCAATTATCAGTTGACTGCAGGCAAAGCACAGAACATACATGCAACGCCTTACACGTGTCAGACGAGAGAGAAGAGAGAGAAGAGATGACGTCTTTGCTTGCTACAGCTACACTACATCTCTTCTCTTCTTGCCATCAAATCCAGCTCATTACGTTCTACTCCTCCGCATAGCTTCAGGCATGCGGCGCGCGGCACAAGGATCAGACACGGTTCTCTGCTTGCTGCAAGCATCACATCTCCTCTCCGCAGTAACAGCATTGACACAGCTCATAACGCTGTAGTCCTCCTCATTACGTTGTCATGGTCAGACTACTTTTCACCTGCTGTAGCTGATTGCCCTCATCTCCGGAGTGACAGCAAACACACAGCTCATTTTCTACTCCGCAAAGCTCCACTCCAGTCTGAAATCAGAACAATCTTTTTTCAACCGACTTAAGAAGAATTTTTAGAAACGGACCAGTAGTTCCTGAGATTAGCGCGTTCAACCAAACAAACAAACAAACTCTTCAGCTTTATATATTAGTATAAGATTAGATTAGATATTAGATTCTGTGAGAGGGTAATTCTTTGTTGGTCGAGCCGGCACTTTCATACTGAAATCAGGAACGCTGTACTAACTATAGACTAGACTTTCGTTTTGGAGTCTGAAGTCCACGTTCTAGTCATACCAGATTTAACAGAATGTTACTATTCCACCAAGTGACTGTCACCCGATCAGTATAACCTAAGGGGGTCGAACACACTCAATGGAAGACAATATACACAGTAGTAATTTCGTTAATATTAGGTCAGGGATGGTATCAATAATTCATAGACGCATGTATAATACGACGACAGGAGCGTGATGGGTTATTGATCCAAGCTACCTACTTACCTGCCCACCTTTACCCGGTGGCGTAGCGGGAGTGCAATGGACTGTCACGGAGAAAGTCGCAGGTTCGATTCTCGCTCAAGTCAAACATTTGTGTGAGTCAAAGCTCTGCTTAGTTTGGGACTAGATGGTGATGTGTGTATGTGATAGGATATTTTATTATGTTATCATTACAATAATATTATTATTAAGTCCTCCGCGACCGCTGGTCGTCTCGTTGCGAAAAACTCAAAAACTGCTGAACGGATTTATTCGGTTTACACTAGTCGACGAAGTAATTTATGAGGAAGTTTTAGATGTATAAGCTACCGGGAATTAACTTTGTAACCGACTACTTTTGGAACGACTTCAAAAAATGGACAAAGTGCTTAATTCGGTTGTACTTTTTTATGTCTTCAAAAAACAGTTTTCTTTTTTGGAGGGTCTCTTCTCGTATAGCCTCAAAGTTTAAGAAATAAAAGTAGTAGGTTTTATGTAAGAATTTTAATTGATAATAATAATTATATATTCAAGAGTCGATCCCTAAGTTATAATGAAACAGAGGATGAAACTTCGTACCCAATTTGGCAAACACTAATTTATCACCTGGTTTTACTCATAATGTACTTAGCACGCAGGCAAAGCCTTGAGCGAAAGCTAACACTCATATGACCAATACTTAATATTTCTTTGTTATGCCACTCATGGTTCTAGCTTCTAGCCTCATAAATTCTGCTAAGACCTACCTAACAGTGATATGTGATGAAATATTTATGTCTACGCTATCCTCGGGTAGTAAAGAACGAAAGTAGGTTACAAATAGTTCATCATTCACTTGGTCAGGCAATCGTTCATTCATTATTGACTGTTTAGTTCGGTTTTTAGAGTATCGCTTATGAAAGTTGAAAATAGATTTGAATTGTATTTTTTCTTGTACGAGAATTTTCTTGTGTTAAATCATTAGTGTTAAATCGGGCTACCAACTACAGTTCTAAGTCTTGTATACAACCATGTAAACGTTGTTGATGTTATAATTATTATCAATTAAAATAATCGACAATTACGTTTTTGATCCGTTTCGGGTGGAAACGCTAGGCTCATGGGGTCTGAGTGCTCGTATTTTATATCGCGACAAATCCAGCCACTTGATCGACGTCTCACGTTACAAGAGGGCTGGTTTATTCTTTGCCCAAAGAATCAGCATTGCTTTTCAGCGTGGCAATGCTGCCAGCCTTCTGGGTATGTTACCATATTATGAAAGTGATGCAGAGGAATACTACCTTGCTGAAATGCCTCATGCTTTGTAATTATGAAGTAAATATTTAATTTTAGTTGTAGGTTTATACGTTTAGTTTTAAATAATTTAAGTTCAATATTATAATGTAAAAAAAAGATTAAGAATAAAAAGTTATGCAATAAAAAATAAGATTGTATCAAAAAGATTTCTTCAAATTTAATTTTTAACCAAATCTTTATTACCAAATACATTATATATATACATTAAAAGAAACATAATATTTGTAATTTAAATTAATCTTAATTAATCATCATAATCATAATTTTAATTTTTAAAGTTGCATGGAGTCAAACGTGCCTATACTTATAGGCAGGTTTGACAAATCAACGATATCATCAATATCTGAGCAAAAAAATATTTCCAAAATTGGTTGGTGGTGTGGTGTATTTGGCAAACTACACACAACATTCACGGGAATCCAAAATTCATAGTTTTATTATGCTATGAAATATTCAAAACTTTCAAACTTCTAAAAGGATATAGAAAGGAACTGGGTCAGACACATTTCAGCAATCATTTGGTCACTCATTCGTTAATGACCAATCGGTTTATGCGGTGACTGTGAATACATACGAGTGAGTATTTTGACGAGCTTATTATTGCAATCGCTTTATATTGCACAACCAGCACAACCAAGTACATTTTACAATCTGTCATGTGAACTACCTATTCTGCCAATAAAGAGCTAGACATTAAATTTCTTTCGCTTTCGGGCTAGTGCTGTACTCTGCCTTGTGAGACTTTTACACGAGGCCAATATTTGAGACAATTCATTGGCAATAAGTTAAGCCAAGATACTTGATCATTGTCTTGGGAACAATACATTGTAGTGGATTGTCCTCAAGACAATGGTCGATACGATACATTTAGACGATACTTTTTAATGGCTATTATATGTTGATATTGTGCTGGCTTACTGGATTGTCTCAGCTATTGGCCTTGTGTGTTAGGCTCTTAACGTATAATATATAGCGAAAACGTCATACGATCAGCCATTGGTAGCGTTAAAAGTTTATAAAATAACTGACTGTGTGTGATATTTAAATTGTTTTACTGTACAAAATAATTATAATTACACTCAACTGGAACAAAATAGTGATCAATTTGAGCATAAAATTCAAACTAACATGTCTGTTCGTCATATTAATATTTAATACTTTTGGTTTCAGTTTTCATAACTTAAAAATATAGGTACTTTTGGTGATGTTTTTCATGAACGGTAAAATGTTTAGAAAAATCCTCAATACTTATACTTTTCAACAAAATAACTTGCTCGTCGCAATAACTGCCCTTATATTTCCAAACACCAATAATAACAGATTAATGAAGATATAGAAACAAAAATAATTACAATGGCGGCCTTGCTTTCAAATTTTACGATACCCATTGTTTTAATTATTATTGACTAGTGTGCCCTCCGGCGACGCTCACGTTTCTTTGTCTCAAATGTTCTTGTGTGCCCCTAGAGCTAGTTCATTGCGAGATTGCTATTGTTACACAATAAAATGTCGGACAATTATTTTTATTATGGCCCATTGAGATTTCAGATAGGAATGTCTACAAATTTACGATTATATTTCTGCGGCAGAATAAGAAGAAATTAGATAATGCTCCAGAACTTACTATTGTACAGTAGCGCTTATAGCGCGATTTGCGTTGCCGCGCCGTTCGTAATAGATCGCCAAAGTTTTTTTTTTTTATAGTAATAGGCGGCAAACGGGCAGACGGATCGCCTGATGGCAAGCAATTACCGCCACCCATGGACACAAGCAACACCACAGGAGTCACAAGTGCGTTGGCGCCTCTTGGGGTTAGGAAAATGGATAGGATGAGGAGTGGGATGAGGGAGAAGGAAGAGGGGATAGGGCCTCCGGCACTCTCACTCACCGAACGAAACGCAACAGTTTAAGTATTGTTACTTTACGTCGATTTTCTGTGAGAGGGTAGTACTTCCCCGGTTGAGCCGGCCCATTCATGCTGAAATCAGCAAGGCTCTACTACCGTGGAAAAAAGTAAAGTAAAGCAATAATATAATATTCTACCACATTCACACAACACCATCTAGTCCCAAACTAAGAAGAATCTTGTACTATGGGTACTACATAATGGATAAACATAAATATATACTTTTTTTTGTAAATACATACTTACATATTATACATAGAAACAACCAGACCAAGACAAACATCCATGTTCATACACACAAATGTTTGACTTGAGCGGGAATCGAACCCGTGACCTTCGGCGTTGCACTTAGCAGTCGCTTACACTCTCGCGGCGCCAACCGGTCGTCAATGCTTGTGCGTCAATTTGCATCATAACGCCACTGTGTTTTGGAGGGCACGTAGACGCCTTTTAGGCCCTGTTGGAGGCCTTCGGGCGGTCTAAAAACTCTGACACCAGAGTTGGCCACACACTCACCTCGGGAAAGAAAAAATAACCATTATTTACCTACTACGTAGTAGTACGGAAGTAGGTGCTCCTTTAGCGGCATTTACCCTTAATACGATTTCGCCGTTACGGGACATAAATGCTAGAGATTTCTAAAAATGCCTCTAATATTTAGAAATTATTGTTGTACCTGCACTACGTACAAGAATTATAATAAGAATATTAACAGCATTTACTATAGATAATTATAAACTACTAGATGAGCCCGCGGATACACCCGCGTTATTTAAGGCTACTGCCCCGCTCCCATGGCTCATAGCGTGATTTTATATAGCCTAATTATAGCCTTTCTCGATAAATGAACTATCTAACACTGCAAAAAAATTTCAAATCGGACCAGCAGTTCCTGAGATTAGCGCGTTCAACCAAACAAACTCTTCTTTACATATTAAGTATTAGATTAGGCATTGGCCCCTTACCACTAAGAAAAGAGTAAGGTCATCGCCACTGTTGCTGGAAAAATGCTAAGTAGCAGACTTCACATCATTGTCTTTCGAGAACATTATAGAGATGCCTCCATTAGACTGTCGCTGCATACTGAACCGCAGTATAGCTTTTTCTTTTATTTTATTTATAGACTCACGCCTGTATCCCTGAAGGGGTTGGCAGAGGTGTAATATTACACGCACATTTCGCCGTGATTTATAGGTCCCACGTAATAGGGAGCGAGCCTATTGCCGTTACCGGGCACATCACCAGACTCCGTGTTGCTACTAGAATTCGGAAAAACCCAGTAACACTTACCCGACCCGGTATTCGAGCCCGGGACCTCCGATCAGCAGTCGCATACGCTATCCACTGGACCACGGAGGCAGTCAGCTAGCAGTATAGCTACTTTACAATAAACGATTTTAAACTTTCGCGATTTGTATACATCATACAAAATTATTTCTTATTTATTTTTCGACGTTTCGATCGTCTTGCTCCGATAATGGTCGCAGAGAGACTGATGAGAGCTCAGCGCCGTCTTTACAATAGCCAAGTTTTCGCATACAACACTGACATTAATTCAAGTCTGCACGGTTGGCGTAGTGGTTTAAGCGGCCGTTTCGCCGTTTGACATTGCGCCGAGTAATGTGGGTTCGATTCCCACGCGAGACAATACTTTGTGTGATCCATAAATTGTTGTTTCGAGTCTGGGCGTTCATTGTGTCCGATGCTCGTATTTTTGTAAAGTCCCTCGCGACACAGGATTTATTCCTACAGCGGGAGTGGTCTTTTAAAACAAAAAAGAAGAAGACACATTTTACATACATACATAGACTCACGCCTGTTTCCCGGAGGGGTAGGCAGAAGACTACAGAAAGCATTTCAACGATCCTGACATATCTCTCTTGCTTCATTCAGTCCCATCAAGTTTCTCATGCATGCTCTTCTGTTCAGGGTACTTCTAACCTGTCCTGTTTTTAGGATGAAAGGAGAATTTAGTCAGAGAACGTCCGCTTAGGTCTTCCCCTTCGTCCTGTCCTATTCACACTTGCCTCATAAATCTGCTTGGTCAGTCTTTCGTCATCCATCCTCTCCACGTGCCCAAACCACCTTAACATACCTTTTATTAATTGATAAAGCTCAGCGCATGAGAGAGTAACGACAAGACTACCATATTCCCTGAATAATAATTATGACAATCTTAATATATAAAATCCTTGCGTTACTGACTGACTGACAGACACGCTACAGCCGAAACTATTGGGCGCAGGAAGCTAAAATTTAGCATGTATGTTCCTTGGGGACCGTAGGGGTGCACTAAGAAAGGATTTCTCGAAATTCCCACTGGATCGGCCAAACCGGGTAAATTAAAAAAAAATGCAGGCGTAGCTGCTGGCGTCCTCTAGTCATTTATAAATTGCCACCGCGGTTTTATATTTCCCTTACTGCAATTTGCGCTCTGAGGTACTAAATATAAGACGGATTACTTTTATTTTACATAAAAGCTATAAAAGAATGCCGATTAAAAATAATATAAAAGTTTAAAAGGTGTTATTTTAGTAGTTATCGTGTGAATTGAGGATGTCATAAACGGCTCAAGTAATTGTAATACTAATAAACTTGATGTGCTTCGGATTATTAAAGAAATATATATATTTATACTTGTATATAAATTGACTTGTCGTCGCTCGTAAAAGCGCCGACATCTGACTGCCCTCAAGAGGGTATTAGGTTCGAATCCATGGCGCGCACCACTGACTTTTCGGAGTTATCCCCTTTTCCTTCCCCTCATCTTGCTCGTCCTCGTACGCTTTTTCCCATTCCAAAGAGCAGCAACGTATTGGGGACTACTTTGGTGGTGCTTGTGTCCATGGGAAGGAAAAGAGACGGAAAACTTGATACAAACCCCATACCAACCCGTTTGACCAGCGTGGTATAGTAGGCCAATTCCTCCTTTCAAAGGAGAGGCCTATTATTATTTTGACATTACATTTAATTTAATTTTTCCTTCGGTGGAATGCTCTTCCTCTGGAAATCAGGAGGGCCACCAGTCGCTTCACTTTTAAAATAAAAGTAGGTACGGCAGTTCTTACTGAACCAACTGGCAGGATCATCTCAGAGGTAATTTATTTAAATATATTTAATATACATATAATATATGTATATACTGCTGGCCTCCGTGGTCCGGTGTATAGCGTATGCGACTGCAGATCGAGACTGCAGATCGGAGGTCCCGGGTTCGATTCCCGGGTCGGGCAAAAGTGTTACTGGGTTTTTTCCGAATATTCAGTAGCAGCCCGGAGTCTGGTGATGTGCCCGGTAACGGCAATAGGCTCGCCCCCTATTACGTGGGACTTAAAAATTTATGACGAAATGTAGGTGTAATATTTACACCTCTGCCTACCCCTTCGGGGAAACAGGCGTGAGACTATAAATAAATAAAAATAAATTATAGAAGCGATGTTATGGTGACATTTTTGTGTTTGGAGATATTTAGTAGGCCGGCGATTGAAATAGGCTTATTTTTACCACAATAACTGACTCCCACACTCAGGACCGCAGGCAAACTCTATTAGTAGATATGTAAGTTTGCTTATCTACAGAACAATCCATTGGAGACGGACCAGTCTATAACCGTCCACCTACGACTCAAAAAATTTATCCCAAGACTCCGCACCGCTTCACGCCATTATATTAATCACTTTGTGAGCAATGTTTTATATAAAACGCATGCATTATCACCGCAGGACATAATAGCTGCTATCCTCATGAGGTTTTTCTTTTATTCAACCTTGCTAGGGAATTCTTAACGGTATAAAGATGGCTCCCGAGCGTTTAAGAAGGTTGTACTTATACCTATTTGACTAGTTTTTGTTGAGAAAAGTTTGTAGTTATTTTCTGAAGCGGCTAATTGGTTAGTCACAAAGTGCAGGTGCTTTTAAATTGTTGGGAGGTATTGAGTTTTTAAGGTGTTTAATTTGAAGGTTGCGTTGCGTATATGGTAAATGTCACAATAATAATATAAGTCTTATAAGTGAATTCTTGCCGCAGTAAAGCAACGATAGCCTCGTAACTGTAGAGATACCAACAGACTGCTACGCAGAGTGTATCGGGTTCGAATCCAAGGCGCGCACCACTAACTTTACGTAGGTATGTGCGTATCGAATTATTAATTATAGCTTGCCCCGTGCGTTTAAAGAACACGTTGAGTCGACCGTCCCGGCTGTCATGAAGATCTTTGACAGTCGTTATGGGGGTCAGTATCTCAGAATAAACTGACACTAGTCTTACCATGAATGACCGCTAGCCCTTTTGGATTATGGAGGTCGGACAGGCAGTCACTCTAAGCTAATATTCAGACAAATCCGGTTAGACTAGTAAGCGGACTCCAGGATACAACTGGGGAGGATCAGGTGGATCTTTGGCGCAATGTTTATTTCTCTTATTTGTAGTATGATTCGCAGATTGAAAGAGCTGTATTGGGTGATCTCTTGGGAATGTAGTTAAATTCTTAGAAAGGCTCCTGTGCATTTTCCTGGCGTTCAAATAATCCGGACTGCTGGCAGTCATTACAGCTGACATTGACGGCCTTGTATGCTCTCCCAAGTATTTATCAATTGTGACAAAGTCGCTTTACTTCGTAAATGGTGAAATATGCGGTATCACCACTGTTATATGTAGAAAAGGCTTCAGTTTTAAATCTGTGATAGACAAAATTATCCAAAATTGACACGATAAGAAATAGCGGATAACCCAGTGGTTAACGTAACGGACTTTCGAGACGATGCACGATGGTCTCGGGTTCGATCCCCAGGTACCCCGAGCACACACCTCTGACTTTTCGAAGTTATGTGTGCATTATAAATTAATTATCGCTCGCTTAATGATGTGCCCGATAGATGGCAATAAGCTCGCCCCCTATTACATTGGGACCGAAACATAACTGGCGAAGTGTGGGTGTGTAATGCACCTCTGGCTACCCCTTCGGGGATAAAGGCGTGAAGGTATGTTAACACGATAAGGAAAAAAGTCGCGATTATTTATACGAATTGGTTGTCGATTCTCATTCAATGCTCATTCGATATTTGGGCGGGTTATAATTGTGGTCATTGTGCTGTTACTAATATGAATCATCGATTGAAGGTTGAGCTTCAAATAATGTTTTATTGTTCTTTCAAGTAGGTATTAATGAGAAGCGGTATTCTTTGAATTTAATACTAGCTTCGTCCCGTAGTTTCATTTGACGTTCATAGCATCATAGCTCATAGCGTTCAAAGATTGACTTGACATGATGTTCGGTATAGGTCGGCAAAGTTAACCAACGCTTGCATCGGTCGATACTTGGATGGGTGACCGCGTGTGGCAATTACATTAGAGCGCTACCGTGCTTCGGCGGGCACGTAAAGCTGTCGGTCTCGGTTCTTGTCTAAGGATAAGGATAGTTAGGCCATGTCGGAGGCCTTCGGGCGGTCTGAAAACTCCGACACCAGAGTTGGCCACACACTCATATGAGGAAGGAATAGAAGATTTGACGTTGCAATTCTTTTCATAGACTTACGCCTGTATCCACGAAGGGGTAGGCAGAGGTGTAACATTACACCCACATTTCGCCATGAATTTTTAGGTCCCACGTAATAGGGGGCGAGCCTCGTGCCGTTACCGGGCCCATCACCAGACTCCGTACTGCTACTGAGAATTCAGAAAAATCCAGTAACACTTTTGCCCGACCCGGGAATCGAACCCGGGACCTCCGATCAGTAGTCGCATACGCTATCCACTGGACCACGGAGGCAGTCCCAGAGCCTCTTTATTTATCTCCTAATATTTGTTAACGTCATGTTACATGCCTATATCCCTGTGGGGTAATAATTGTTTTCTCTGATAACAATATTAAGTAGGTACTGAAAAATAATTTTAGAAGAGATATACGACGGAAAGGGGACTTCCCCTTTCCGTCCTGTATGGCTGTATGAACGAGATAAACTCAAAAACTACTAAATGGATTTTTGTACGGGTTTTACCAATAGATAATGTGGTTCCTGTGGAAGGTTTGGATTTATAAAACAAAGAGATAGAGTCGCGGGTGCAGTCTAGTACCTTTTTTTTTCTTCGCTGTGGAAATGCATTTACGCATGTATGTGAGACTCGACGGCTGGAGTGAAAGGCCGTAATACCCACTTAAACCACAGCGCATACTTCAACGCCATTTTGGAGGCGGCAGGGGGTCGCGCTAGCATTCTACTCTGACGCCCCGGCGGATAGCCCGAAGGCCACCATCTCCTTGGCGGCCCCACCACGACAAGGTGGAGATCCCACGGGGAGGGGGGGAAGTGCAGTCTAGTACCTACTATTCATATAACCAACAAACACAACTCTCTTAAGGGGTGAGAGCACATACGCCCCTTATAATTCGCCCCTTCATACAAATTTGGACAAATTTGCCTGAAGGGGCGAATTTTAAGGGGCGTATGGGTTCTCAGCTCTCACCCCTTATTAGTCCCGAAATAATTATTTATTAAAACGCTTTTTTAATACGCTTTTATTAGCTTTGGTTGTATATTGTATGTAACAGAAACTATGTAAGCGATTTTGACCGATTTTAAAACATCGGATTAATTAGAAACTTTGCATATTTATCTAGGACCGATGACAATATGGAAAGAAAAAAATGGTCTAAAGGATATTTAATGTTAAAAATCGAACTCAAGTACGAAAAATAAATCATAGTTAAAAACAACTTTTAACTATTATTTAATTTAATATACCTATCAGTCGAATTGTGCCATTTGAGAATCGAACCCAAAAAAGTCACAACCAAGTCCAAGACATGACTAAGCCATTACGCTACTATACTTCGAGCAATAAAATCATTCGTAATAACCCTATAATCCAAGTATGTTACAACCCGATAAAATTAAATGAACACTAATTATACCAATTGGCTACCAATTTACTGTGTCCCAAATTCGGACGGGTTATAACCGCGGTCTATAATTTTACGATACGATTTTATAATTTAAGGTTTGCTTTCATTGAATTGTTTTTTTTATAAAAAGCAGTGACAAGGGTAATGTTGAGTAATTTTATGATATTTTTATTACTTTTAATGTTTTGTATTAATTTGCCTTTGTGATTGACGTTTCTGGTTCAAGTTCCGGGTCGGGCAGAGTTTGACAGGTCAGTTGATTTCGTGCTTAGTGATTCTAACTGCTACACCGCACCGGTATGTGGTTCGG
The DNA here is from genome assembly GCA_944739405.2 of Euclidia mi. Taxonomy (NCBI): domain Eukaryota; kingdom Metazoa; phylum Arthropoda; class Insecta; order Lepidoptera; family Erebidae; genus Euclidia; species Euclidia mi. The sequence continues at coordinate 11,703,664 of OX123208.2, forward strand.
TTCTCAGCTAGAGTAATTATTTTCTGATGAGTAGGTACGCTGATTAATTCTGTACCTAGGTGTTCTATATCTATATTTAATTTGAATATATTTAAAAAAATAAGTAATCAACATGTTTGTCCCTTATCTTGTTGTTGGAGTAGGTGCAGGCTCTGATCACATAAATTATTGCCTCGTATGGGAATCGAACTCGCAACACTCGACGCAATGTCAAACGGCAAGGTGGCCGCTTAAACCACTTCGCCAACTGTGCAGTAAGTATTTTCGATTCCTGTTACAGATTTAATTTTATAATACGCCCTCTGGCTAGGTGAAGTGACGATATACGCAAAGTGGCTGGCAGCGGCTGGACACGAAGAGCCGAAAATCAGGCTCAGTGGCGTGCCATTGGAGAGGCCTATATCCAGCAGTGAACTACGACAGGCTGATGATGATGAAGTTTATAATTTTAATACCTTGGAGTCGTCGAAATAAAACACAGATTATGTGCGAGTAGTACCTGAATAACATTATTTGGTTATAGATGCTCTCTCAGACAGTTATACTGCTCCTATATAGACAGCACTCATTTCAATCATTATTGTATATATAATAGTGTGTATCCATGTACGCGAAATTTATCAAATAGAATCAAATTTGATTCATCCGTTTTGAAAATAATTTATACACACTCTTTTGCATTTTATTTTCACACTAGAGGATGCCCGTGGTTACACCCGCGTTATTTAAGGCTACTGCTCCGCTCCCGCCGCTCATAGCGAGATGTTATAATTATAGCCTATTGCCTTCCTCGATAAATGGGCTATCTAACACTGAAAGAATATTTCAAATCGGACCACGGAGTAGTTCCTGAGATTAGCGCGTTCAACCAAACAAACAAACTCTTCAGCTTTATATATTAGTATAAGATACAAGATTTACATTAGTAAATACAGATTACAAGTGCTATACCTATTTACTGTATAGTAATTATTACATTTATTTATTAACCCTTGCATACCCTCTCTACCTACCCTTCACTGACATACACATACAAATAACTACTTAATAAATTAAATTCTAACATGCATCGTCCAATTTCTTTTTACTCCCATCACCATTCATTTAAAGTTATTATGCTTAGCGTTGTGTGGTATCCTCGACCCGACTTCCCGCTGTTAGACGATTTTTTATTCAATAACAGGTAACTTAGTCGAATTTCTTAGTCGACTAATGTGACGATTTAATAAATGTTTTATTTTGAACGTACCGTCGGAACGAATACTTTGTATTGTTCAACATGTTATTTTTGTGAATAAATTTGGTAACATTTTACGCTGACATATATTATTTATTTCTTGTAAAACCTTGTATTTTTGTGAATAGCAGGTACTTACGTTACTTATACGCAGGCGGTTTGTTCTGTGGATGGAATACACGGAGAGCAAGAGATCATGCTTATCGCACAGATTTGCCCTAGGAGGGAATCAAATTCATGCCCGTCGGCTTAGCAGTAAGGGTCGCCAACTAGATCAACAAATAATTTGCAAAAATACCTATCGTGAAGATCAAGATGATGACATAGTTTCGTATAAATTACTTAATTGTCCTACTCAAGAGTAGGTATGGGATAATTACTAATATTATATATAATTGTTAGACGTATCCATTTAAGATAAGATTGATTGATCAATTTTCTGATAAACTAGTCAGAATAATTGTATAATAAAAATATACGTAAAAAATCTGACTTAATTTCTATGGTCTTAGGCTTTCATAATTATTTTAGTTATGAACATAATTATGTTTTGTCGATGCCAAGGACCTAGTATGCGGTATGTGAAAATAAACTATCACTGTCATTATCTTTTTAATTTCTTTATAATTTAGTTATTACTTATTATCGCCAAAACCTTTTTGAACCTATGTCTGAAGCAGGAAAAAATAAATCGTTTTCAAATCAATTATAGGGAACGGAAACTTTCCGCGAATCTGTTACAAATAAAAACGTGACTTTATCATACGAAATTATTATTTGAATGCAGAACGAATCATTTATACCGTTTACATAACGCACCATTTACAAATCATTCGAAATTCGGATCAACGTAAATCCTATATTATCAAATGAAACCAAACATAAATAATCGTATAAAAATCGACTAAAAACAAAACAATAATTTTTCGAAATCCGATTTCGCATTCCGCTTATTGTAACGTGCGTTTAGCCAGCGGGCGTCGAATTTATTTGAACGTTCCAAATGATTTCAAATTAGGAACGAATCAATTTTTTAATATGCTAACTTTTTAATGAGTGAGGTACTAAACTGTGCGGCCGAGGTATTAAGGTTGTAGTATACTAGAACGAACGAAATTAATGAAATAATTTTATTAAAAAAAAACTCTCTTTAACCTTGTCTTTTCTTATGATATATAAATTATCTTTTAACTTATCTTATATTTTCTTTGTTTGTTGCTATTTGGATGACAGCATTTTAAGCTCCAGCTTTATCTGTTCCACTTATAAAAAATCTAACCGGAACAAGTAATTAAAATCGCCCAGTTTTTCATCAAAGCTTAATTACCTTTTAACCTAGGCATTTCATACTTTATTGTCTTCTTCCCCCCCATGGGATCTCCACCTTGTCGTGGGGGGGGCGGGCTCAGTAACCGCAGTGAAGCTAAACGAGATCCCTGGTGTGGACGCTCCGCGTGGGCTTGGCAGTGGGCCTGCGCAGGATGCGTCCAACGGTGCGGGTGTGGGGGACAGTTCTGTCTGTCCCTCGTGGCGTGTCGGTGTTGCGTTGCTGCGCGCCCTATCTCCCGCGACCAAATGGGGGCGTACCATTCCATGCGTCGGGGTGGGGCCGCAGAGGAAGAGGAGATGCGGTGTTGCGTTGCCGTCCTCCCTATCCTCTGCGGTCGCTGGGTGTTTTGGCGGCGGAGCCCAACACCTCAATCCGCCGCCAAGGGGGTTTTGTTCGGGGCCCACCTGACCATCTGGCGGGCCAATACCCGTCGGGGGGTTGTGACGTATGCTTGGACGATACCCGACCCTCCGACACAAGGGTACATGAGGCACACGGGTTGGTTTTTAGTCAGTAAGAGTCTGACAGTCCCCTTCGCCCATCCCCCAGGGCGGAGGGACTCCATGAGGATTTTCCAACCCGACACAAAGTTTATTGTCTTCCTCTTCGTAAGCCTCTGGAATGCATCTTCATACTTCATCATGTTCAGCCTTGTTTAAAACCTAGTCCCTCTACTAGGTACAAGCCTCTTTCCATCATGATATAGGTTAAGCCATAGTCCACCACGCTGGCATACTGAGGGTAGTAGAGCTACCTACTTAAAAGCTTGCAATTTGAAGTCCCCTTTGTTTTTTTCAGCCAGTTAATTTTAGGTTCTGCTGTCCCCCATCTTCGTATCCACAGAAAGTCATAAATTAATCAGGTAGTGTTTTATTACCACTACCAGATTAATTAATAAAGTTATTAATGCATTTCCACGTTATAGCTTTAGAAATAATACTTTAGTAAAATCTGCATGCGACTTTGCCCCTGTTGTAGTCGGGAGCCACATTGTGGTCGGTTTTCAGGACAGTATAACCCATGTATTATTTTGATGAATAAGCTATATTACTGCAATATGATTGTAATTTTGCTAACGTTCGCGCCATTGAACAAAGACGAGGAAAAAAATGAGTTAAAATGTACAAAGATATGAATCAGTCAATTTTGTCCTCAATTTTTTATGAATTGATAACAATGACAGTTATCAACGAAAAGAATCACGAAGATGAAAATACAGGTTGTGGGACAATATGTAGGCACAGAACCAGCACCGCTCCAACCCACCCATAACTCTGTTATTTAAACTTTGCCACTATAATATGTATGTCGTATAATGTTAATATATTAACAGTAGAGTCTTGCTGATTTCAGCATGAATATGCCGGCTTGACCGAGGATGTACTACCCGCCGACAGAATATTGACGTAAAATAACGGTATCTGTACCTTTGCGTTTGATCGGTGAGTAGGAGTTCCGGAGGCTCACCCCGTTTTTCTTACCCCTCATCCCGTTTCTCGTATTGCTTTTCCCATCCAGGGTGGAAATGTACTTGTTACTAGCTATGATCGGGGTGTCCATGGGAGATTCGACGGTAATCCCTTACCTTTAGGCGATCCGTCCATTCGTTTGCCTGCTAGGCTATGAAAAAATGCCAACTGTGGGTAAAGTCCCTACTCTACCCGCAGTTGGCATTTTTCTCTGCTTTAGAAACAACTAAGAAAATACACGAAGCGAATAGTAGGTATATTATGGACGAGACGGCAAACTCGCCATCAAAACGTACGCCAACCCGTCTGGCTACCGTGGTATAGTAGGCCAAATTATCCTATTGCCTCTCAACGCTATAGTGACGCAAACTAGGAGAAGCCTATGTTCATTAGTGGACTATAATAGGCTCTTGGTGATTTTATCGCCAATTTGTGAGTTGTGTATGTGGTAGAATATTATTATTGTTATTTCCTGGTAACATATGAAGTAGTAGTCAAGCTCATGCAGAATAAAATACTCCCATAATATACATATGTGCGTTCCTACGTGATGTATATCTATCCAAAGACAATAACGCCAAGTTTTATGTTTTACGAATATAAACGATGTTCCCCGATGCGCATAAACAATTTCGTATTAAATAGACAGTTTTATGCGCGAGCGCTGCTAGTGTGAAACAACCTTAAAGTATTTATGCAGATACGTTCAGAAACTTTTGTTTCGAGAAATGGTTAATACTTTATTATTTTATTGTTAAACGAAATATAAAACATGTTGACATTATTATAGACTACTGTTTTATGGTTTTATGTTTTCGATATTTGAATTTTTATTACTTTGATTGACGGTTGGTGGAACGATTTGAATTTATTTGAATTTGGAATGTTTGTGAGGTGGTCTGTTCGCATGTGTACGTTTATGTTATTGCCACTTTCGTTAGTAATAATCATGTGGTATCGATATCCGGTATTTTCGATACAAGTTGTCAGTAATCCGATACTGCTAACCACAGGGCCGGATTTAGAAGTCTGGAGGCCCCGGGGCAATGTAGCTGTGGGGGCCCCTATTTATTGTCCCTATATTTTTTTGCTTAAACTATTGAAAAAATACATTGTCAGCAAATAAAGCTTCGAGAAATAAAAAAATACTATTGATTAAAAACGAAATAACGGTGTCAATGTAATGGCACTTTGCGAACTTTTTTGGATGAAAAGTCGTCGAATATTTCGCTTAAGTCTAGCGTCTCGCGGAGTAAATCACTTTCATTATTGATTAGGGTTAGTTTCGATAGCCAGTTTATGTTTCATCGTTGTTCGGAGCCTATTCCTGATCATTTTCATTTTGAAAACGAGCGCTCTTCGATGCAATTGTACACCGCTAATACCAAGTACATTCTTAATGTAATTTCTATATTTGGGAAAGTAGCTCGGTAATTCTGATTTTCAAGAATGCGATTATACAACAGTTCCTTTGATTGGTATTTTTCACAGTCCCGTTTTACAAGTCTATTAAAGATACAAATTGTACCAACTCATTGCCAAGCCTAGATTCGAAATCGTCTTTGAAACTTTTGCTAATTCCTCTGCAGCGGCATATAAACTTGTGACGTCCATCTCGTCTAAGTGGTTGAGGAATCCAAATCTCAATCGAACAGCTTCGTATGCTTGCAATCGTTCTATGAGAGAAACACAAAGTTAATCGATACACGGGCTAAAACCAGTCAATTTTTTTTTTCTCTTGGTGATAGATATCTGTACTTGGTGTATAAAACGTATATAAATTCTGAATAAACTTGCACTGCTGATGCACAAGAGTTAGCAGCTGCTTTCCCTGCTAGATTCAGTGAGTGACCACAGCATGGTACAAACGCTGATAAATGCAGATTTTTTCTGCAAAATAAGAGCTTGCATTGCTTTGTATTTTCCATTCATATTTTCAGCATTATCGTACGATTGTCCGCGACAACGATTGTCCGCGACTATCAAGGATATTAATTTGATGGTCAACTAAAGTAAATATTAAAGCATTTGCTGTTGCTTCACCAGTATGGCCGCAATTAGGTAAAAATATATATATATCGAACAACTATTTTAAATTGATCGATATGAGATTCATCGGGAGTAGAATCCATTTAAAACTGAATAGTGCTAAGATGTTTTTATCCTCGTTACGATTTCATTAAGTACTTAATTACACATTGAACTTATCAGTTCTTCGCATACCGTTGAGGAAAGGTAATTGACGTAACCGCTCACTTTGTTTACATGTCGGTTTAAATGAATGCCAACGTTGGTTCATACTCAACTAGCAATTCCAAAATACCCAGAAAATTGCCATTTCTCGGTGATCCAATGATTTCGTCGTGTTCTCGGAAGATTAAGCCCCGTTCAGCGATGATATGTGTGCCTCCTGCGTCGCTAGCTCTCGGTCGATACATCCCGTGCGTCCCTGTGTCTTGGATATCTCGTGCTCGTATAGGCGCTCCGTTGCATGCTTGCAACCACTGAAGCCTTCTGTACTTAACTTGAATGGACATTAGAGTACAAGCTTCGCAATATATTTTACTCGTAGTTAGAGAAAAACAAAGCTTTGAATTGATTGACATTCTCTTGATTTTGATTGCGACATATAAACATGTTTTTTGTACATTTCCGGAAAGTTTGTATTATCTCACAACGGTAAGACAGAATTCTGGAGTGAGACTTCATCAGAATTTTGCAGTTTTGCGGAACCGTTCTTGACCAATATTTGATCATTCCTTCAGTTGTCATGACGGGCCAAAGACCAATGTTATTTTTTAAACCATTATCCACTTCCTCTTGATTGTGACTACATGATTTTAAAGGTTTTATGGTGTCACCTTCCTCGAGACTACCATTGACCTTATCTCCATGTACTCAATCTTCTGACATTTTTACAGAATCGTGTGGCAGTTTTTGTTTGGTTTGATTTGGTTGTTTTTGAAAATATCAATATACCTACTTCAATCCTTACGCCAATAAATTACCTATGGTTTTCAGAAAATTTATTCGTCATTTTATTGTATAAAAATATGTGTTTATCTAAATTACAAAAAGTTATAGTTAATTTCTGTGTAGTTGATTTTATTTAGTTGGTATGAAAATGTTATAATGTCGATTATTTTTAAACATTAATTTGGATTTACGATTTTCAAGTTCATTGCATGAATGTCTTTGCGGATTAAACTGAACAAATGCCGATTTTTTTATATATTTTTACCTCTGTAGTGGGGGCCCCCCTCTTGTGGGGGCCCCGGGGCCATTGCCCCGCCTGCCCCCCCTTAAATCCGGCCCTGGCTAACCAGTAAGACCTTCTGATCTGTGATTACATAAGCAAAAATATGAGAAGCATAATTATTAGGACAGGTTAGAAGTACCCTGAACAGAAGAGCATGTATGAGGAATCTGAGGGGAGTGAATGAAGCAAGAGAGATATGTCAGGATCGTTGCAAATGGCGTTCCGTAGTCTCTGCCTACCCCTCCGGGAAACAGGCGTGAGTCTATGTATGTATGTAATTATTATATTGTTAATTAACGAATGAGACCTGATTTCATAGGAAGCGAATTCTGAAATAATAAATAAGGATAGATTCCAAGGAACACTTTGCGTCATAGAAAACTTCGCGAATGACTACGGATTTTATCTATGATTATCTTAAATGTTGCTGAAGATTAGCAAATCTATATATGTAAATGAAAGCGAAGGGATGTTTAATTTATTTGAAACTAGAGGACGCCAGCAGCTTTGCCTGCATTTTTTTAAATTTACCCGTTTTGGCCGATCCCGTTGGAATTTCGTGAAATCCCTTCTTAGTGCACCCCTACGGTCCCCAAGGAACATACATGCCAAATTTCAGCTTCCTGCCCCCAATAGTTTCGGCTGTAGCGTGTCTGTCAGTCAGTCAGTAACGCAAGGATTTTATATATTAAGATAACGCAGTTTGTAGATCGTAAAAATTTTATAATCGGAATGCTATTGACAATCAATTCTATATTATATTTATTTTATTTTGCAAGCATTTTAATACCTTTAAGTCACCTTACCAAAGCTAATCTTTCACCATTCACTTTAAACCTGTACAAACCTACACAAATTCAAACCATTAATCATAAAGAGAAATCCATCGGAAACCATATTTCTCTAATGTCAAACGGCCATTTTGTAAAATTTAAAAACAAATGTCTTTCGTTCGGAAACGGCCGTGAGTCTGCGTATTTTCAATATAGTGAGATTACCGCGGAATTTGTCACCTTACAACACACTTCGAATCGATCGAAACTCGATGCTGGGAATACTATTTCTTGTATTTAATTTAGGATTCGCCGGTACTTTGACACTTTTGAGATTAAATTAATTGATAAAATGATAGTCCAATTTCATTGAGTATAAGGATATCATTCAATACCATTCAATTTATTATGTTTGCTTCAACTTGTACTAGGTTGTGTCTTGTGTAAGAAATTAAATATAGTAAATAAATACACCATTTCAGTAATTAAAGCATCAATTAATTTGATGTTATTTGATGTATTTTAGTATAGTCAACTACAAAATTCGCTACACAGGTCAAAATCATACCTACGACTTTTATGAATTACAACTCCTCGATAATAAGGTATGCTTAATTTATAAATTATGGTTTTGGAAGATTTCTTTGCCTAATTATACTACTAATAATTAATTCTGTAGTCTCTGCCTACCCCTCCGGGAAACAGGCGTGAGTCTATGTATGTACGTATGTATAATTAATTAGGATATAACCATCCACAATTACGTAGTACATGGAATTTCTACCTGACTATACATATTTTTCGGTCGCTTCGATTTTCGAATGCACCTACTGTTTATAAATTGCACATCTACCGCCACATTACATATTGGTAAGGAACTCGAAAAGGCCCAATCTGTATAGCGATCGAATCGAGATAAGTTCAGCTGGCTTAGCAACCTTTCGAACTCATAGTAAAACCATATACTTAGATCAATGTTTGTTTTTCGTATGAGTGTGTGGCAAACTCTGGTGTCGGAGTTTTCAGACCGCCCTAAGGTCTCCGACATGGCCTAACGATCCTTATCCTTAGACAAGAACCGGGACCGACAGCTTTACGTGCCCTCCGAAGCACTGTAGCGCTCAGATGTACCTAAATGCCACACACGGTCACCCATCCAAGTGACGACCTGTGCAAGCGTTGCTTAACTTTGCCGATCTGTTACGAATTGCAAGTTAAGTCTCGCTATGAGCGCTACATATAGATCAATAAAGAACTCGAAAAGGCCCAGTATGTGTAGCGATCGAATCGAGATGAGTTCAACTAGCTTAGCAACCTGATAACACGTAGTAAGTCCCAAATTCAATGGTGTTTAATGTCGTGGCACTAATGTACTATCAATGGAACAGATAAGAATTCAGCTGTAATTAACGTGAATAGAGTTTCGCTATTCAAAAACCGTTTGCGCCGCCATATTTTTGTTGTTGTATAAATTGGCGGGATTCGGTAATGATTTGGAAACAGAAGTCGGTTAGGGATGGCCGAGTTTGTTTGGTCGATCGATTTGTTTTTAGGTTTGGTGTGATGTTGGATTATTATAAATATTTGAGAGGTATTTCAAGTGAATGGTGTAGAAGTTTATTTTAAGACTAGTGAAAGCCCGTAACCTCGACCCCTCGATTCTGAGTGAATTTCTTAGTGCACCTTAACGGTCCCCAATGAACATATTTGCCAAATTTCAGCTTGCCGCGTCCAATAGTTATAGCTGTGGCTTGTGTGTCAGTCAAACAGTAACGCGAGAATTTTATATATACAGATATTGAAATAAATGGTCTTGGGCAGGACATCTGGCTGGACGCGGTGACGACAAGTGGAGTAGAGCCGTAACAGAATAGTGGCCATGGATGGGGAATAGAAGTGTCGGCCGTCCCTTAGCAAGATGGGCCGACGATATTCGAACCAGGGTTAGACTAGCACAAGATCGTGGGAGGACAAAGAGAGGCCTCTACGTTCAGCAAAGACAGTCGGACTGTGGATGATGATGATGTTTGGAATAATAGCTCTTGTGAAACTTGACTTATCTTTCGAGAGAGATCAGGAAAGTTAAGCAACGTTTACAATTTTACATTGGTCAACACTTGGATGGGTGAGCGCTTATTGTAGCATTTACGGAGCACTATCTTGGTTCGCTGGGTACGTAAATCGTACGTTCATGTCCACATATTCATATTTACACGTAGAAGAAAAATAGTTGGGCGGAAAGTTACTTCGGTCGATCGATTTGTTGTAAGAATATATGAAAGGGTGAATTATTATAATAATTTGAGTAGATTCTTTAACTGAATGGTGTAGAAAATCAGGTCTCGACTTTCTTACTTCGATGAAAAGCAATGAATTGATAAGAATAATAATTGATTCATTTCAGATTCTCAAGTAATACTATTATTGTAGGCATCTTGGAAAGTTTCTCTTGTTAGTACAGTAGCGCTTGGTAATCCGGCAGGCATATTTTTTCGGCGATGGCGAATTATTGAATTTGTATGGGAAGTAAAAGCTTTATACATAAGATGTAAAATAAATCTTATATAATAAGAGACCAGACGGCTCTGTAATCCGGTATTCGGCTGTATAAAATGCCGGATTATCAAGCGGGTTACCTGAGTCGCTGAGTGCCGGACTACTGAGCGTGCCGGATTGGCGAGCGCCGGATTATCAAGCGCCTACTGTATTACAATAAGATTAGAACAGTTTTATGTATGGTTTTCATATTTTCATTGAAACATGTTCTAAAATAAACTTATTTCTTGTATAAATTATACTAAAATTTTTATATAACATTGTTTTGAAACGTAAAGATACTCCTATAAGCTTGCAAAAAATAAAAGGTGTTTTATTTTATCTTAAAACATCTGATGTGAAATAGGCTGTGATTTAAACTTACAAGTTGACTAGGTATGGTCTTTTATTAATAGGTGAGTACCCAAAAATAATTTCATGCAGATAGATATATTTAAGGCAGCGATAGCTGAGTGGAGAGATCGACAGACTCGGGTTCGAATCCACGGCACGCACTAGTGATTTTTCGGAGTTAAGTGCGTATTGAATTGTTAATTATCCCTTGCTAAACTGAGAGTTCTCCAAAGACATGTGAAGTCTGCCCACCCGCACTTGGCCAGCGTGGTGGACTATGGCCTTACCCTTCTCATAGTGAAGAGGCCCGTGCCCAGCAGTGGGACAGTATAAAAAAGGCTGATAATGATGAGATATTTTTATGTAATAGGCGGCAAACGAGCAGACGCATTGCCTGGTGGTAAGCGATTACCATCGCCCATGGACACAAGGCACACCAGAGGAGCGTTGCCGCCTTCTGCCTTATCCAAAGGGATAGGAAGACAATTGGGATGAGGAGAAGGATTAGGGATGGGTCCTCCGGCAATCTAAATCGCCGAACGAAACGCAACAGTTTGGGTACTGTTACTTTACATCGATTTTCTGTGGGAGGGTAGTACTACTTCCGGCCCATTCATTTCGAAAACAGCAAGACTCTACTACCTATAAATTACGGTTTTTATAGTATTATTTTTAGCGAAAAGAGCAAAGAGAGACCCACTATAGCAAGATAGTGAACTCAACAGTCAAAATGCTTCTATATCAAGCAATCTTGGGAACCGATTCTGTTTATGTTAAGTTAGTTTTTATGTTTCTTTCTGTTTCTGTGAACATATACAGAATAAATGAGTTTTCTCTCTTTCTTTCTTCAATCTGATTTTTTGCAATAACATGGCCTGTATATCAAAATTGCCAACAAATCTACTACAAGTTTATCGACTTACACTAATTTGTTTACACAGCACAAATATATTTGCGCGCCATTTCTTACAAGCCCCGTCAAGTACTCGACATTCATCAGAAATAACAGATCTACATAAAATAATAATAGACAGTGTTATTTTATCACAAAATAAATATTGTAGACAGAAGTACCGCTTCAACACTTAGACACACTTCAAAAAGTCAAGATCGCACTTTTCGTCGTCCATTTATTAAGTAAAAATTATTCATAAAATTTGACAATGGATGACTTCAATTTGTCTGTGAAATAGAAATGCGAAGGTCAATAATGACCAAAGTAAGTAATTTGAGGTCATGTACTGTCCCCACCGTGGGATCTCCACCTTGTCGTGGTGGAGAGGCTCAGTAATTTTTTGGTCCCACGTAATAGGCGGCAAGCCTATTGCCGCTACCGGGCACACTACCAGGCTCAGGATCGGTCTGTGTGGAGAGCCTTGGGGGAGGCCTATGTCCAGCAGTGGACGTCTTTCGACTGATATGATGAACCGACTTCTACACAGGTGTAGCCGCGGGCAAAATCTAGTATTGAAATATTTTAAGACTGGCTTCTGTTCACCGTATGACTCATATTATCTTTGTAAGTGTATCGTGGGCGAAACCGCGGGCGGCATTAAGTTATTAATTATAGTAATTATCGGTACATACATAAATACACTCACGCACATTGTTCGAAGGTAGGCAGTGAGCATATTATTGGGTGGAATGACCCTGACGTACTTTTCTACATCTTTATTCATCCTGCCACCCTGGTACTTACAGAATAAGCTAGGCAGGAAGTGGCCATCTCACAGCACCTTTCTTCATTTTTAGGGTTCCGTAGTCCACAAGGAACGCTTATAGTTTCGTCATGTCCGTCCGTCTGTCTGTCCGTCCGCAGCCTAGCTCAAAGACGCCTGGTGCTAGAAAGCTGATATTAGACATGAATATAGACATAAGATATTGCAACAAAACTGTAGAGTAAAATTTAGGAAAATATTTTTTAAGGGTATCTCCCCTATATACTTAGTGGGATTGAATTTTTTTTTGGTTGAGTATTGAGATCATTGGATAGGTTTTAAAAAAATATTATTAGTTTGCTCAAATCATTTTTCGATCAAGTGATTGGTATGTCAAATATCAAGCTATGAGGTGAAAAAAAATTGTTAGACTCAAGGGGGTTCCCCCCCCCATCTGCCGGCTAAACTATTAATTTGGAAGAGGTGAAAAAAATCACAAATGTAGTACATATAACGAATTTAGAAGGAAAGCTATCACGGCAAAGTAGATATCACTAGTTTACGAGTAATCGTCGGTTAACTTATAAATACCTATTTCTGTGAGTTTACATTGGGCGCGCTGGCTTAATCTTAAAGATATACGAACTTTGGTATGTAATGTACTACGGTACTACGTATGTATAGTAGTAGTATATCTTGGAAAACACATTTTATGTTTACAATACATAACTGGATACATACCTAGTATTTTTCTAAACAAAACTTAGGTTCTTATAATAGTATTATTAAAATTATTTTTTCAGCAAAATAAACAGTCGGATTTGTTGCACATTAATACCCTTTGTAGCAAGCCATTATGGGCAACTACGGAACCCTTTGCCCCCAACATTGCGAGTGGCCCGACACGCACTTGGCCGGTTTTTTCATTTCTTCATTTACAGCATTTCGCAGTCCACTGCTGGAAGCCCCGACTTCTGTAAAAAGAAATAGAATTTCTAGATCATACGGTTGAAATGTTTTTTAATCTTAGTCAAACCAATATAATTCAATGTGTAACATTCGCGTAAACCCAAGAAAATATTGGGTAAGGTTGGTATATAGTTTGATTTTGAGTGCGTCCGTCTCTTCGTAAAGATATTATTATATGACTTTTTTTTTATGAGATAGGAAGCAAACGAGCAGACGGATCGCCTGATGTTAAACGCTTACCGCCGCCCATGGACACCCGCAACACCAGAGGAGAGTGCGTTGCCAGCCTTTTAAAAAGGAATACGCTCTTTTCTTGAAGGTTTGAAGCTCGTATTGGTTCGGAAAAACCGCAGGCGACAGATCATTCCACAGTTAAGAGGTGCGAGGCAGAAAGTTTCTAGAGAAACGCACCGTTGTGGATTGCCAACCATCTAAATGATGGGGATGGAAATGCTGTCGCGTAGAACGATGGCATACATCTATAATATACCCACATACTGCCTGAGTTGAATCACTATTTTTATGTTTCCTACAATAAAATCAATCGCTCTACGCTCCTATAGAACTTCTTAAAATTAAATATTATATTTCACTTTGATCGTTAATTGACTTTTCTTCGATCAACTTGAAGAAAACTAGATATGAATGCCAGACATCTTAATTGATTGGAATAAAGTACTAGTAGTTTGAAAATGAAAAATATATTTATTTCTTTGGCAAAATGATAAAAAAGAAAGATAGGAGCAAAAGAGGATAGAAAAAAAATTGGGCAAGTGCGAGTCGGACTCGCGCACGAAGGGTTCCGTACCATAAAAAAAAATCACGTTCGTTGTATGTATACTTAAATACTTTTTAAGTTTCTACCTGTTTATTAAGATCGAGTAACAAATTGCTTAAAAATTACGTTTGTTGTATGTGAGCCCCCCTTTATTATTTACTTTTTTTTATTTAATTATTTATTTTGAAAGGTAATATACAACTTCATATTCTGTGAAAATTTAAAGCGTCTACCTGTTACAGTTAGTAATTTTGAGGAAAAATACGAAAAAAAACACGTTTTTTGTATAGGACCCCCCTTAATATTTAAAAATTTTGTATTTTTTGTATTTGTTGTTATAGCGGTAACCGAATTACATAATTTGTGAAAATTTCAGCTTTCTAGCTATCACGATTTATGAAATACAGCCTGGTGACAGACAGACGGACAGACGGACAGACAGACAGACAGCGGAGGCTTAATCATAATCATAATCATTTATTCATTCATTGCATTTTGGGTATTACATGCTCACACATTATTAAATTGTTTCACCAAAATCTGCCTAAATAGGCGTATGAATATATTGAACTTGCAGAAAAAATAAAATATACATTACAATGTCAAACCTGATCAAATATAAAACAAAAATAATCTAATTTGATAATAAAGCAATAACAATGTCAAAAATTCATGTCAGTAACCAAGTAAAATGTAAAATAAAAATCGTAGTCCATGTCAGTAAGTAAATGGAGTTATTAAATTAAAATAATAGAATAAAAAGTATAATCAAATGTATGTCACCGTTTAAGTTTTAAAATTAATAAATAAAAGAAGATATAAGAAATAACATCAATTTAAAATATTATAACTAATTAAAATCCATTTTTATCATCCAAGAACTCATTGACAGTATAATAGCATTTTTGTATTAATATCTGTTTTAATTTATTTTTAAACATTCCTTTTCCATAAAGCTTTATCTGACATGGTATTTTATTATAAATTTTTGGCGCTATACATAGTAAGCTTTTGCTCATCAGGCTTGTTTTCGCGCTATGTAGACATAGTCTGTTGTTATTACGCCTATTTCGCTTGACAACATCAGATATGCGTTGGAATAAATGAGGATTAGCGTGTACAAATAATGCTACCTCCAGTATATATAAAGACGGAAGTGTCAGGATGCTGTATCTGATAAAGAACGATTTACAACTGTCTGTTGACTGCAATCCAAACATCGCTCGTACGCAACGCTTCTGAGCTTTGAAGACCATTATACTATGTGTAGAGTTCCCCCAAAATATTACACCATAACGTAATATTAAGGCGGCTAGACTGTGATACGCAGTTAGGACAGCGTCGATATTAACTATTGTTGATATTTTATGAAGAGCATATGCAGAACTGCTAACCCTCTTACATAATTCGGCAACGTGATTCTTCCAATTCAGTTGTTTGTCAACTACTATGCCCAAGAACTTTGCAGAGTCTACTTCACGTATGTAATTATTATTATAACTGACATTTATACTATTATTGACTTGCGGCCTTTGACTGAAATGCATGACGAGTGTTTTAGTCAGATTTATTTTCAAGTTATTATTGTCTAACCAGCTAATAATTGAGGATAGACAACTATTGATCTCATTTTGATATTGTTCTACAGTTCTGCACTGGATAGATACAGTACTGTCATCCGCAAATAAAGACATTGGATGTATCGTATATTTGGGCAGATCATGAATGTAAAGTAGGAACAAGAGCGGACCTAACACGCTGCCTTGAGGTACACCATACTGGACTAAGCTTTTGTCGGATTCATATGTTTCATCCCTTTTGGTGCGGGTATTTACTCTTGAAATATGGGTAACTTGTGATCTACTGGAAAGGTAGGATTTTATTAGGTCTTGTATGTTCCCTCGAATTCCATAAGAGTTCAGTTTTTTTAATAGTATGCAGTGATCCACATAGTCAAAAGCTTGAGTCATATCGCAAAATATGGCGCATATAGGGGACCTTTTATCGACATTGGTGATTATTGTTTTGTAGAAATCGTATATGGCTAAGTCTATGCTTGTATTTTGCCTGAAACCTTTCTGCTCGGTACATAGTAACTTGTTGCCTTCCAAGTAGGCATGCAGTTTGTTATTAATGTATCTTTAAAATATTTTTGAAATGATGGGTAGCAGTGCAATTGGTCTCTAAAATTCCATTAACTCTCTGTCTTCTTTTTTAAACAAAGGTTTTATTATGGTTGTTTTTAATTTACTTTTTATTTAACTTAGTAATAGGGTCCCGTTTTTTACCCTTTAGGTACGGAACCCTAAAAAGATATACACAGCAACTCGTCAAGTTAGCCGCGTCAAACAAATTGTCACCCCGGTGACAACCGGGAAGACAATTCCCAGCTGTTACCCGGGGGACAGGGCTAGAGGGGATTACTGGGAATAATTCAAGCACTTGGACATTTGTACCGTTCTTATGGCGTAGGAAATAAGTGTTAAAATCGTAGATACTGCAACTGTTACCCTTGATTTGGCGCTTTGTGTTATTGCCACACCATAGAGCATAGATACTTACATAGAGGCGCATTTCTTATGGGCGCTCTGTAGACAAACTTTCTGTGACCCAAATTGCCGTTTGGCGGCGTGGCAGTCGCGCTGTGACAGCTGTCTCTATGAGTGCAAGAGAGACGAACGTTCCTCCTGTGTATCTTAATTACGAGAGCAAGAGAGGGAGAACGACGCCAGCGCCGCCAACGGCGGCGGCGCCAACTACGTACTACACTGACGACAGTCGCCAACTCGCCACTTGGAATCGGCACACGAAATCCTTAAGAAATGCGCTTCTATGTAAATCTGTATTCATTGGCCACACATTGAACGCAGTAAGTATCGAACAATAATTTTAATCATCATCATGACTGCCTCCGTGGTCCAGTGGATAGCGTAAGCGGCTGCTGATCGGTGCATTCTCAGTAGCAGCAGTAACTGTTTAGTAATCTGTGGTAGCAGCACGGAGTCTGGTGATGTGCCCGGTAACGGCAATAGGCTCGCCCCCTATGGACCTAAAATTTCACGGTGAAATGTGAGTGTAATATAATACACCTCTGCCTGCCCCTTCGGGGATATAGGCGTGAGTCTATAATATCATGAACAGACAGACTAATAGTAGTCAGGTAACGGTAATAACATAGTAGAGAGACTGATAGACTGCTACGCAGAAGGTCTCGGGTTCAAATTCACGGCGGCGCGTACCATAAGCCTCTAAAGTTTAGTAGAAAATGAAATTTTGGGAGTGGATACCAACTTTTGAGGGTCAGTAAAGTATAAAAAAAGTTACAAAAACCCATACAAATCGTCCTTTAAAATCATCTTTCGTTGTTGACGTTTGGGGTATATTCCGTCTATTGTCACATTTTGTATGGCCCCTTGAAGGATTAAAAAAAGTAGTTTGTCAATGACTTTATATATAAAAGCAGGTAAAAGTACCGAAATGGTCCCGTGGCACAAAGTTGCGTTTAGTTTGTTAGTTTGTGTTTGTAGATCACTAGCCTTCGCCCGCGTCTTGGCCCGCGAAGCAGATAGTTATTGCGCTTAAAAGTGGCCTATCACCATACACAAATCATGCCATAAGATCGCTCTCTTGCGACGTGAAAGATGGACAAACAAACGTACATACTTTCGCATTTATAATATTAGTTTGAATATTAATATGATCTCACGGTAGTAGAGCCTTGCTGATTTCAGCATGAATGGGCCGGCTCGACCGGGGAAGTACTACCCTCTCACAGAAAATCGACGTAAAGTAACCGTACCTAAACTGTTGCGTTTCGTTCGGTGAGTGCGAGTGCCGGAGGCCCTATCCCTTATTCCTCCTACCTCATCCTATCCCTTTTCCCAACCCCAAGGGGCGGCAACGCACCTGTGACTCCTGTGGTGTTGCTTGTGTCCATGGGCGGCTGTAATTGCTTACCATCAGGCGATCCGTCGGCTGGTTTGCCGCCTGTTGTTATAAAAAAAAACAGTTTCAAATTACTTAGTCAAATTACTTAAAAAATGATGATGATGCATTGATGATTATACCATACCACCTACGTATTTTTATATACCTACTTTAAAAGAGGTGGCAGGCAGGTAGGTTTATTTGGTAGTAGAGCCTTGCCGATTTCAGCATGCATTGGCCGGCTCGACCGGAATGTTTTACCCCTTCACAGAATATTGACGTAATGTTCATATACTGTTGCGTTTCCATCGGTGAGTGAGAGTACCGGAGGCTATATTCCTCTTTTCGCTCTCCCTCATCTCACTCCTTCTATTATTTTTCCATCTCAAAGGAAGACAACGCACATGTGAATCCTTTAGTGTTGCAGTAGTCTATGGGTGGCGGTAACCGTTTACCATCAGGCGATCCCTCTGACCTTTTGATTCCTATAACATGAAAAAATTATAATAATACCACTCATAAATCGGGTTAACGAACCACGTTATATTAAGCGAGTACACGGGAATTCACACTTTTGCAAACGAGTCAAGATGAGCAAAAAAGATATTAACATTAAATAAAATATGTATAACCATCTAATGCTTACAATAAAAACATATTGAAAGCTTACAATCATTTACTCTGTAAACATAACCATAGACCACAATGCATTCAATCAATTACTAAAACCTATTCTATAAAAAGAAAACTAAACAAATTCAAATCGATACTTGTCTATGACTCACTTTCAAAGTAAACATCTCGTTCGAAATTTGAGAGTAGGCCACACCGGGAGCGGGCAAGTGAGCGGGCTGATAAAGCGAGAAACGATATGAATTGAGAAGCTTTGGCGAACTAGAAAAAGTATTATGAACAGACTTCACCGGGATGGTCTAAGATCCGTAGAAAAGGACCTTCCCCATCTGCTTAATGGATAAAAAGTATTTTATATCAAATTTAGCATGTTAAATAATATAGAGGTGGCTAAATAAAGCTCGATCAGACTAAGAAAAGTAGAAAAATAAATTAGGCTTCTGGCAAAAAAAAATGTATTAAATACTTTTCATCCATTATAAAGCTGATGGGCGAAGTTCGCTCATCTACGGATCTCCTACAAGGAGCTTTATTTCATTTCATTCTAGCCTGGCAGGACAGCATAGTTTTACTTATTCTCATACATCGGTAGAAATCGCATTCCTACTTTCATAAAAAAATATGTATGAAAGTAGGACAAACAATGCAAGCCCGCCCATCTACTTTAATTGTAACCTGCGCTTATAGCACTGAATTTGGCGGATATTTCGTTCACATAATTATGTAGTTTAATTGCCAACGTAGCTTAGCTTTGTAGTATGAGATGTGATCCGATGTAAGAAAAGAGGCGACAAAATACTTATTCGCCTAGAAACTTGCGAGCCCGCTCCCGGTGTGGCCTATGCTTTAATTCGTGTCATCACTAAACCACATCAGATGCCGGCTCGCATAGTCACGATCGGTGTTCTCGATTCAAAAAATGTATATTCCACGATATAATTATTCAATTTTATAACCATAGAAGTTTTAGTTAGAGAAAGCTTTATACTGTAATTCAAAAGCAGCAATGGAAAGCGTATCGTCGACCATAAACTCACATCAAAACCGCGTTCTATATTCAAAATTCAAAATATTGCGTTGTCATTATCGTACATGCTATCCATTGACGGTTTTGCTTTCATTTACAGCTGATAAACCTAAGCAAGCAAGCAATGGATGACAAATTAATTGTAATTACTTGATAGCTTTTTTATAACGTCTTCTCAAAAGTTTTTGCGAACAAAGAATAGTGCTTTAACTTTTATTTTTGCGCGCCAAATCTTTTTATCGCAGAACTTTTTGTATCAGATTATTAGATTTTACAACGAGAACAAATTAAAGATTATTATTATAACATTTAATTGCTCGTAATTATATATAAGATACAAAATTCCAAGTTTTAGATCTAAGATAAAAATGCTCTGCCTACTTTAATATTCTGTGCAAATTATTATAATTTTTGAAAGTGCCTTCTCAATAACAATATTTGATCGATAGTAGAATATGTAATTATTGATTAAATTTTTTAAACTTTATTCGCTATTTTGTTAATCTAGTAAAGATTAAAGATAAAGATGCGTATTTTACGACCGGTTTCAATATATTCGATCTAACCATGGTTTTGGCTAGTAGAGATATAAATTTGACATATTTTGTATGGCTCATATGTTTACTAATATAATAAAGAGGAAAGATTTGTATTTCTGTATGTTTGTAACGAATAAACTAAAAAAGTAGATACTGAACCGATTTAAAAAATCTTTCACAATTTTAATACGGCCTTATCCCTGAATAACATAGGCTATATTTATTTCTAGAAAATATTAGATAGATATTTAAAAAGTAAATGGCCCACCCGTGCGAAGCCGTGACGAGCCGCTAGTGTCAAATAAGTATCTATGGTAGCCACTAATGAATATTTAAACTGGCCGTTCTTCGTCGACTGCAAGGATGGCGCCGAATGTCGATACAATCCCCCACACGGGACAACAATTTTTGTGAAAAATTGTATCCCCTAAAAAGTTTCAAGTCAGTGACAGCAACTGATCAATATTCTAGTCATCATCATCTACCCTTCTAAGTCCCACTTCTGGACCCGAGCCTCTAAATACTACAAGAGTTAGGTCCACCACGCTGGTCAAATGCGGGTTGGCACACTTCACATATCTTTCTAGAACATTATGGAAAACTTTCAGACATGCTGGTTTTCTCATTTTCCATCACCGATTAGCAAGCAATAATATCTATATTAAACAATTTAATCCGCACTTAAGATTGAATTCATTGGTGGATCACTCTGCGTAGCAGTCAGCTGGTCTCTCCACTAGGCTACCGCTGCTTATAACCAGATCTGAATGATCTGATTCTCTTGATACAGACATAGATAGGTACTGAGACAAAAAATGGATATACGTACGTAAGTATATCCATTTTTTGTCTCAGTGAAAGTAATACACAAAAATAACAAACCGAAACGCAGGCGCCGTGGCTTAGTTGGTTAAAGCGCCTGTCTAGTAAACAGGAGATCGTGAGTTCGAATCTCGCCGGGGCCTAGTTGACACTTTTTTGTTTCTTTGATACCTGACCTAGATTTTGCTATAAGAGCATATTTATAGCGAGTGGGCTGAAAGTTTGAAGTAAATAAAGCTGATATTTCTTAGATTGCCGCCAACTTTTCACAGTTTTTTTAGGTTATTAGATAGCGTTTAGATATATACTTTATTTTATTCTCTCATTATTTATCATCGTCCTAGCGGTTGCATCCAAAATTTACGCCTCGTAACCCGGCATCCGCTCACTAGTCTAACTTTATTGGTCATTTTTACAACAATAATAATTAAAATATGTTAAAACTAATCATTGACAAATTGTTCATCTATTTATGATAACTATTTTGACAACCGAAATAAAAAAAATATCCATAAAAATATATTTGTGATTGGGTGAGAAATGAGAAATAGCTAGGAATACCCGCATAATTTTAATCCAATATGTATCAATGATGAAAATTAAATAATTTACTCTAATGTATGCAGGGCTGTAATGTGATCTAATAGTAATCCATATACGGGTGCCGTGAGGGCAGTGTGGGAATGGTAGCGCTCATAGCGAGACTTAGCTTGTCGTTCGTAACAGATCGGCAAAGTTAAGCAACGCTTGCACAGGTCGCCACTTGGATGGGTGACCGTGTGTGGCATTTACATCTGAGCGCTACCGTGCTTCGGAGCGCACGTAAAGCTGTCGGTCCCGGTTCTTGTCTTAGGATGGTAAGGCCACGTCGGAGGCCTTCGGGCGGTCTGAAAAACTCCGGTACTAGAATTGGCCACACGCTCACACGAAAAACAAAAACAGCGTGGGAATTGCGGATTATCCAGTCTTGTCTATGGTGTACACATAGAGACGTTTTTGATTCTAAAGAAAAAAATGTCGTTGTCTTTTAACGTCAATATCTACATACCTACCTACAGCAGTAAAAAGGTCGAAAAAATATTTTGTTGAATTTAGTCGTTTTCGATGATCTCGTAATAAAAACTTATTCTGAATGTGGGGGATGCGGTTTCAATTCCTAATACAGGAAAGTTTTAATCAATAATGATTAAAGCCTCATGTACATCACCGTAAATTCTATTAACTTTTTTGTTGCTACAATTCAACCCTTCATGCGATAGAATATCAGCGATTAAATATTGGATTCCCGGTCGAAAAGCTTGTTTGTAACTTTGCATCTACTATACTGTTTTTTTTTTATAGAAATACGGCATATCCAAGCCATATAGTTAAACCAGAAAGACCAAAATTAAAATATATTTCTTCAAAATTCTAGAAACGTAGCTTTAAGACCACATTGCTATCCATGCAGTTCAAAAACCTTCTTAACATCAAATATCACTGGCCACAATACATTGCTCAAAATACTCCAATTTCAAAAAAATCTTGTTCTTAATTTAAACGTTCTTAGAACTGCGAACTACAAAACAGTTTTTATGGAATGTGACGTCACACGTATTATTGCTATAGACACAGATATTTTATAGATAGAGTAAACAAGCTATAAGAGCATAAGCCTTTATGGCTTTATCCCTTTATCCTTCTTCCTCATCCTGCTCCTCCTCCTATTCTTTTTTTCCATCTTAATGTGTTCTTGCACACAATCATATGTATGAGACGATATTACCTACTGCTTATCATAGGCGGGCTACTGGCTTGTATAATCTAGCAGGAATAAACATATGTAAATGTTGCTGTAAAAGAAAGAGAAGGATCATACATTTGGTATAAGTGTTTGTTTTATATCTTACGATTGGCTTTTTCTGTAACTTACACGTAAAACTAATGTAAATTAGAAAGACAACTAAGTACTTACAAAATTAATTTTCTTTCTTACTCTATCGACGCGAAAGCATTTTGTTTCGCTTGTCTACTCTGTCCATATATACCTCTACGATTATAGTCGGCCTCAGGTAGTAAGATGGCCGTCCTTATTTCTTTTTTCAAATAATCTTTTACACTATATTTATCTTCTATAGAATTTTGGCGCAGTAGCTTATATTGTGTTTAAATATCATTGTTCTACTTTACCATTGTTATAATCTATGGGTCTACGTTGTTTATGGAGGGGGCGCTAAAATTTATGAAGCGACATAAATCGGTAGAATTGTGCTTTCAGATTGTATAAAATTAAATGCAAGCTTATAAACTTTGTAGGCAGTAGTGCCTTGCTGATGTCAGCATGAATGGGGGCCGGCTCGACCGGGGAAGTAGGTACTCATCATTATCAGCCCTGAATATAAAATGTCCCACTGCTGGGCACGGGCCTATTCTCATTGAGAAGGGTAAGGCCATAGTCCACCACGCTGGCCAAGTGCGGGTTGGCAGACTTCACATGTCTTTCGAGAACATCATGGAGAACTCTCAGATATGCAGGTTTCCTCACGATGTTTAGCAAGCGACAATTAGCAATTGAATACGCACATAACTTCGAAAAGTTATTAGTGCGCGCCGTGGATTCGAACCCGAGACTCTCTGCGTGGCAGTAAGGGGAAGTAGGGGAAGTACTACCCTCTCACAAAATATCGACGCTAAGTATACCTACTATTGCGTTTCGTTCAGTGAGTAAGAGTGCCGGATACCTATGCCTTTTTACCTCCTCATCCCACTCCTCCACAATTAACACCCAGATTCGAAACAGAAATATAGGTATGGATCACACAAAGTTTTGTCTCTTGTGGGGATCGAACACACGACACGCAGTCCAGAGCCAAGCGGTCAAGCGACCGCTTAAACCACTACGCCAGCCATGCAATGAAACTTACACACAAATACTTACTAAGGCCATTCAAATCTACCCTTTCCTGCCATACCACTCCACCAAAATCCTAACTTTAAGCCAAAATGATAAGTGGTCTCCCATTATCATTGGCGTAGGTCAGAAGCATCACTCAGGCCGCCGGATCTGTCTGCTATTCGTCGTGACGGACCCTCGGACATCTCGAATGTGTTTCTTTAGTCGAGTAGGCGCCTAAACACCGTGACCGAAAGGGTAGGTAGATAGTGACAGTTCTTAAGGAGGGGCTTTCTGACACTGTCGTTTTTCCTTCGTAGCTGTAACCCGCAGTAGCACTTTTATTACCTATTTTACAATATTATCTGACCCGGCGAACTTCGTAGCGCTATATTTCTTTTTTGAATAATAATATATAATAAGCCGTGTGGTTGACGGCATAGAATACAAGTGTCACCACCCCCTATCTACCCGTGGGTGTCGTAAGAGGTGACTAAGGGATAACACGATGCAAATACCATCTTTGCGTAGAGACGGAAAACTCGACATCAAACCTTATACGACTGCCTCGTTGGTCTCGCGGCATAAATGTGTGCGTGGGATTGGGAGGTCCCGGGTTCGATTCCTGGGTCGGGTAGTGTTATTGGGTTTTTCTGTCACGAAATTCTCAGTAGCAGCACGGAGTCTGGAAATGTGCCCGGTACGGCAATAGGCTCGCCCCTTATTACGTGGGACTAAAGTATATCTGGCTAAGAGTGGGTGTAGAGATACGCCTCTGCCTACCCCTTCGGGGATAAAGGGCGTGACGATATGTAGGTATGTATGTAAATATAAGCTAATATTTGTTGGTGCGCTTGTTTGGAACTTACGCGCGTACAAAATTTCGGTGATTCATTTTATTCATTACAAGCTGACCCGGCAAACTTGGTACCGCCTAACAGTCGATTCTCTCTTTTTTTTTTAATTTTTCTCTCCCTAAAAACCATCCTCGTACTTCGAGGAATATTATAAAAAAAGAATAAACGAAATCGGTACAGCTACTCTCGAGATTTGCGCTTAGCAAGACATTCAGCGATTCAGTTTTATATTATAGATATAGACTAGAGTAACGGATAGATTTGGCTGCTTGAGTTTCATATTGACATAAGCTTCGTACAAAATTAATCAAATACTCGTAGGTAAATATCTCGAGTGGCCAAATTCATTGACAGATCGGATATTTAATCCGCCCGTAATTATAGTGCTATTGAGGAAATATAATTATGTCAAAATCACAGACAGACGCATTATTTTTATTTTAATGAAATAATACGATCTCCAAATCTAGTTTATTCATTACTTCATGACAAAATTTTAATCTGTATATATAAAATCCTTGCGTTACTGACAGACTGACAGACACGCTACAGCCAAAACTATAGGGCGCAGGAAGCTGAAATTTGGCATGTATGTTCCTTGGGGACCGTAGGGGTGCACTAAGAAGGGATTTCCCGAAATTCCCACGGGATCGGCCAAAACGGGTAAATTTAAAAAAATTGCAGGCGTAACTGCTGGCCTCGCGTTCCTCTAGTTCAAAATATATCCTTTCTTCTGTCTACCCCTTAAAATTACTAAGAAGCGTCGTTCCATCCGAGTGCATACGGACAGATAAATTGTAACAAATTGTATATTTACAACAATATACCGATTTACAAGTAGTGCCCTTATTGTGAGCGGATCACACTCTTACGGTCTTATTAATAAAAAATGCTTATTCTTCTCTTACTCCAAAGTAACACCGGGGGTAGTTAATTCTAGATTAGTTATGGAATAGCTACGTGTTAATAACGGTATTAATAAATACGAAGTAAGTTCGGAGTAACAATACTATTCTTACCCTGAGATTAAGGTATACGTTATGGCAACCCACTGATATTAAAAGTAAAAAGAATGAACAAAATGACCTGGTCGAATAAAAACTTTTTATTAAACACTTTTATTTGACAACTAGCTTTTGCCCGCGGCTTCGCGCGCGTATTATTCTAAAGACTTCAGAAACTATTGGGTACAAAGTAGCTCGGTCAGTAGGTATTCATGACACTATATACCTAGTATTATATCTACATAATAACATCGCCTTGCATACAGTCAAATGTCAAAGTCATGTTGCAATACATGTCCAATATAATATCTAATAAATAATATCTATAGGTAAACACTTTCGCGTTTATAATATTAGTAGAGAAAACTGTTTCAGCCGTTTAAGCGTAGTACTTATATAATTATTAGTTTATATATGCGAATAATGTAATCACCGTGCACAATATGACATTATATTGTATGATGTGTCAGTACTGACAGATATACGCACAGCGCACTCAATTATCATAGCGCATGCGTTCTTACTTCCAAGAGGTAAATTTGTGCCGTAAAAACTTCTACCCTTTGCAAGGGCAAGCGTTTGTGTTCGTTGGCAATCTTCAATAAAATAATCTCTATCAATTTTAACCCACAATAATAAAATGACAAAATCAGATACTAGTAACCGATACAACAGATACTAGTACCGTGTGGTTGACGGCATAGAATACAAGTGTCACCACCCCCTATCTTCCCGTGGGTGTCGTAAGAGGCGACTGAGGGATAACACGATGCAAATACCATCTTTGCGTAGAGACGGAAAACTCGACATCAAACCCTATACGACTGCCTCGTTGGTCTCGCGGCATAAATGTGCGCGTGGGATCGGGAGGTCCCGGGTTCGATTCCTGGGTCGGGCAGTGTTATTGGGTTTTCTGTCACGAAAATCTCAGTAGCAGCACGGAGTCTGGAAATGTGCCCGGTACAGCAATAGGCTCGCCCCTTATTACGTGGGACTAAAGTATATCTGGCGAAAAGTGGGTGTAGAAATACACCTCTGCCTACCCCTTCGGGCATAAAAGGCGTGACGATATGAATGAATGAATGAAGATACTAGTAAGTACTCTAACGAACACCAAACAAATGTGAAAATATATTTGGGTTATATATATAAATCTCAATTAAAGTTGGAAATACAATATAAATCTACGAGCTTTTGCCCGCGGCTTCGCTCGCGTAAATTCGAAGAACACAATTCTCTCATAATAGACGGATACTTTAATAATCATTGTCATTTAAACAAACTGTTTATACCGATAAGAAATATATCTAACTGCAAGAAGTATTTACACATGGTATATAAAC
Organism: Euclidia mi; assembly: GCA_944739405.2. Classification (NCBI taxonomy): domain Eukaryota; kingdom Metazoa; phylum Arthropoda; class Insecta; order Lepidoptera; family Erebidae; genus Euclidia; species Euclidia mi. The sequence continues at coordinate 11,731,050 of OX123208.2, forward strand.
TACATAGTAGATACTCAACATGACTGTTATTCGGTGACAGTGACTTTTCTGTCTTTTTTATTATTATAATTTCTAATACTGTTAGAAGCATTAGAAATTAACAAAATACTCGACAATCCGAATTTTACGGATATATGTTGTCGACTCGAAATCTTTATTTTTTATGTTTTAGTTTTCAGGTAAAGTTTCGATCTAGTCTACCGCACCCCGTGACAAATAGATGCTCACTCCTTGCTTACTCCAGCGTTAAACCATGGGTCTCCGCGGAGAAACTTTTATTCCCGGAGTAAATTATGAATAGTTAACTTCGTCCTTACTCCTAGTTTATTAATACCATAATTGCCTAATCTTGGCTTAAGTCTTGGAGTAAAGTTGTTCTGACGCTAATCCTAGTTTATTAATAAGACTGTTAAAGTGCATGGAAGAGTAAGCATGGAGTATCGCGAATAATTTTGAGCTGAATTAATCTGATTGGATGTGTAGTTGTCAGCTTAATTCTGATTGGATGAATTGGAATATTTCAACCAATCAGCATCGAATTGAAAATTTTGATTTGTTCGTAAATAATTTTACACTTTTATGATTTTTACACAAAAGGGTAAGGCCATAGTCCACCACGCTGGCCAAGTGCGGTTTGGCAGACTTCACATGTCTTTCGAGAACATTATGGAGAACTCTCAGACATGCAAGTTTCCTCACGATGTTTTCCTTCACCGATAAGCAAGCGATAATTAACAATTTAATACGCACTTAACTACGAAAAGTTATTGGTGTGTGCCTTGGATTCAAACCCGAGACCCTCTGCGTTGCCGTCTGTCGGTCTTTCCACTCGGCTATCGACGACTTTCTTTTATTTTTTTATTCATAAGTTATTTTATTCATCTGTAAATAATTTTACACTATTGTGATTTTTACACAATTATAATTTAGGTAACGGCTTTCATTATTGTGTAATTATTTTAAAAGTTTTTGTCCGTATAAGTAGGTACGCGACCTATGACCCGACGTTTCGGCCTTGGCTACAGTAGCCGTGGTCGCAGGATGACTAATGTCTTGCGACGCGATCTTTGAAAAGTGTCTCAAAACCTAGTCTCACTTGCTCTTTACAAATATAATATCTATAATTGTTAGTTTTGAATTATAAATACTTTGGCCTCAGCAGTATTGTCATTTTCGTACTCTCCATTTTGTTTACCATGTATGTAAAGTTTTACACCACAGATTTGACTGCGGTCGCATATTTATATGCACGGTGTTACCATGGTGTTATATAATTACATGTTGTACCGCAACCAGCGAAACTCCCAACAACCACGTCATCTGTTTAAGTTGCTGTATATATGTATATATAAACGACCCAGGATAATTAATATATTTTTTGTAAAATATGTCCTTGAAAATACTTTTGGGACATAAAAAATTGATATAGAGCACTCCAATAAAACTAATACTCCAATCAGACTGCCTCCGTGGTCCAGTGGATAGCGTATGCGACTGCTGATCGGAAGTTCCGGGTTCGATTCCCGGGTCGTGCAAAAGTTTTTTTTTCCGAATTCTCAGCAGCAGCACGGCGTCTGGTGATATGCCCGGTAACGGCAATAGGCTCGCCCCCTATTACGTGGGACCTAAAAATTCATGGTGAAATGTGGGTGTAATATTACGCATCTGCCTACCCCTTCGGGGATACAGGCGTGAGTCTATAAAAAAAATACAATAAAATTATTTTTATTATGTAAAGATATTCATTCAATTAAGTAGCTGTGGCTTATATAGATGTACAGGCAGATAGATACACATTACGAATCTTTAAGGGTTCCGTTTTTTGCCCTTTTTGGCTATGGTAGGTACCCTAAAAAGTATCAGCTAAAATACCTGTACTTATTTTTTTATTTTTTAGATGTTTATTGGAGATAAGAGATTTTTGTACATAAAAAATGACAATGCCAATCCCATCTTACCTTATTCTAAATACCTGTACTTCAAAAAGTATCAACTCAAAACAATATTCAAATTGTTTTCTTCTATGGGTATCAAACCTATTACACTCAACGCATAGAAAACGACAAGCCTTTATAAACTATTGCACTGTTCGTTGAGGCTGTCTTATCAAAGCATATAAAACTAGCGAACCGTGAGAAACGATGTACGCCTGAATATACGGCTAGCCATAAAAAAAATATTTTATGTTGCTACAAAAATGTAGCAAGTAATGACATTTCTACAACACAAACAACATATTACCACGCATGTTTTTCAAAGAGGTGTAGAGATGTCACCAACAGGGAATTTTCTAGTCTTGTTATTCGTTTCAGCTACAGACTACCGCTGGCCAGGTTAATTTTTCTTCTACGCACTTTCAAATATCAATTTATATCCGATACCTTAAATAGTTACTAAAGGGGTTAAATATAATGACCACCATAAAATGCTTTGATATCCTTAGTTCTTTAACCAAAACTTTATACTTAACACCAGAAAAAATTTAAAGTCTAAAATTATAATAGTACCAGCTATTTTAGTCACGACTGCACTTCAAATTGTATTCGAACACCAAATGTAGTAAATTATCACCAACTAAATAGGTTATGTTAGGTTCTCTAGTGACCCTTAATTCGAAAATATGAGCCCTGCGAAGCAGGGCTCCGTCAACTTAGTTTATTAAAGTGGGTGGTGTAACCAAATCCAATTTATGTGTTGGTATTTCATACAACTAACAAAAAAACGTTGGTTATAATTTTACATTAACATGCGGGTTTAATTAATGGTGATCATTTACTACTTTTGGGTTAACAATGATGTATTTGGAGTCATTTTGCTTAAATAGGATACCGAAATGTTAAAACTTTGGTTATAATTTTACATTAAAATGCGGGTTTAATTTTGGTGATCATTTACTATTTTTGTCTGTTATATGTTACTATATCTGGTGGTTAGTTAAACATAAGCCGTTACTAAATTGGTAAATAATGTTTTACGTACAACCGGGTAAGGAAAATCATAAGGCACTTGATGGTGGAAAAATTGTATTTTGTGAAATCTGATTAATTAAATAGAAGTTCGATCCTGGTCTCCAGGCTGGTAAGGGGTGCAACTACTATAACGCTAGTATGTGAAACCTGGGTAAAAAATAAATTATACAATACTAGTCGACGCCAGCGGCTTCGCACGCACATATTTCCGAATTTCCCGTTTTGCCCGATCCCGTGGGAATTTCGAGAAATCCCGTCTTAGTGCACCCCTACGGTGCCCAAGGAACATACATGCTAAATTTCATCTTCTTACGACCAGTAGTTTCGGCTGTAGCTTGTCTGTCAGTCAGTCAGTAACGCAAGGATTTTATATATTAAGATATGTATATCTGCAAACATCATCGAAACTTCATATTGCCTGCATTTCAATTTAATTACGTAACAATTGCGACGACCGGTTGGCGCAGCGAGAGTGTAAGCGACTGCTACGCCGAAGGTCGCGGGTTCGATTCCCGCTCAAGTCAAACATTTGTGTGCATGAACATGGTTGTTTGTCTTGGTCTGGGTATTTCCATGTATAATATGTACGTATTTACAAAAAAGAAAGTATATATGTATGTTTATCCATTATCTAGTACCCATAGTACCTACAAGCTCTGCTTAGTTTGGGACTAGATGGTGTTGTGTGAATGTGGTAGAATATTATTATTCATTAATTTTATTATCCTGAGGCCACTGGAACATACAATTATACAACGCACATTTAACAATAGCTGCATAGTCAAAAACTTCTCTACTAAAGAGCTTCTCCAGATCTACCATCTTCCACCTTAGGGGATTCCCTTTGTGTAGCGAAGCCTTCTGACGTCACATCGTCAATACCACGTATACTTAACAAGACTGCTCGAACAATATGCAGTAAAAATAATCACCCATTGTTCCGTGGGCTTAAGGCGATCGGAGGTATTGGGCTTCGAGAGGTAGAGACTGGAAAAGACTGGAACTGATGTATCTCGAATTGCTTGTTGGAATATCATCAGTTGTAGTAAAACTAATAAGAATTGATTGACTGTTTTCATGTTCCTTTTACAAGTTTTAGTATGCTTAAGAGATCTCCAACAGGACAAAACTTTGTGCGATCAACAAATCGTTGTGTGAGTCTTGGTGTTCTTTGTGTCCCATGGTTAAATGTAAAGTCCTCCTACAAAATATACCTACGACCTAGCGACGACCGGTTGACGCAGCGGGAGTGTAAGCGACTGCTACGCCGAAGGTCGCGGGTTCGATTCCCGCTCAAGTCAAACATTTGTGTGCATGAACATGGATGTTTGTCTTGGTCTGGGTGTTTCTATGTATAATATGTACGTATTTACAAAAAAAATGTATATATGTATGTTTATCCATTGTCTAGTACCCCATAGTACATGGTTATTATTAGTTAACTAGAGGATGCCAGCAGCTACGCCTGCACATTTTTTTTTAATTTATCTGTTTCGACCGATCCCGTGGGTATTTCGGGAAATCCCTTCTTAGTGCACCCCTACGGTCCCCAAGGAACATACATGCCAAATTTCAGTTTCCTGCGCCTTATAGTTTTGGCTGTAGCTTGTCTGTCAGTCAGTCAGTAACGCAAGGATTTTATATATTAAGATGACTAACATCAAAATAATGTTTTTAAAATTGCAAACTGTTTAAAAACCAAACGTTGTATTAGTGAAGAGCAATCGCGAGTAGCGCCATGGGAGAATACTTCCACAAAAAAGCCGTATTTTTACCCGGCTCCATTAGTGACATTGAGATACTCGTGAATGCGTACCTCGATGTCAGTCATCGAAGATCTACAACCTAGAGCTGGTGGCCGTAGAGGTGTCAGGACTTAAGATCATTCTGAATCACATCCAGTAAACCCTACATCTCAGTAAAACATAAGATAATCCATACATAACCCAGAAACAATTGTCCGTATGAGTACTTTCACTGATCAAGCACTGATTGCGAACAATGTTCGGTTCAGTGTTGCCAGCATTGTACACGAATTCTTGCTGCAGGCTACATGTACCACTTGCCTGTAGAAATTCGACCGTTTTGAGGAAACCTGCACCGTGGGTATTGCAACACATATCGGATTTACTGTGAGGTTCATTGCATGGTTTTAATATATTATTTAATTGATTCAAATAACGTAATTCTGTGCCGATTACTGTACCTACTGCGAAACTATCAAATATTCGCGAAATAGATGTAAATATCCCATATCAATGTTCCCATAACTGCACGGTTGGCGTAGTGGTTAAAGCGATCGCCTCCTCGCTTGATACTGCCTCGAGTGTTGTGGGTTCGATTCCCTCATGAGACAACACTTTGTGATCCATACATTGATGTTTCGAGTCTAGGTGTTCATTGCAGTGTATCTTGGTGGCATGTTTGTAAGTCCCCCGCGACATAGGATTTATTCCTAGTGTGTGAGATGCCTTAAAAAAAGTTCTTCTTGCGTATATATTTTAACACTGGCGAAAAGTGGGCGTTTAATATGCCTCTGCCTACCCCTTCGGGCAGACAGGCGTGAGTCTATATATGTAGGTATATATGTATATTTTTTTTAATTTTGGGTAGTCCATCATTAGCCATTTCTTATAGGAACCACTTATAAATAAAACGAATACTTTGTGACAATATGAACTGTATAAATATATTTAGTATTTAAATTTCATAATCGCCAGAGTCCATACAAATTAGATGCTTAAATACTGAATTACTGACATCCCCTCTTTCAATCTTTATTTCTCTTTCTCTATCTCGATTAATTATAATTCATTTCTTACCCATCTCTTTGCATATTGCTTCCCTGGCTAAAGCTTCTGCCTTGGCAGCTGCACGCTTTGCGGCTTCTTTCGCTTTAGCTTCAGCTCTCGCCTTCACATCTTCACACTTCTTATTTATCTCGTGCGCCTGCCTCGGTGGTGGCGGCGGCGGCAAATCATCAGAACACGGTATACGCTCCCTCAATGCAAAATTCTTACCACACGTAGAATTATATAAAACTATAAGAAGTTTTGCAACGTTATAAGAAGTATTCCTAACTATCACATCAGTTTCCTTCGGAAAACAGAGCGCGCCGGCCGCCAAAGCCCCTAAAGTTCCGAAAAACATTTTCTTACAAATACCCCTAGTGCCGGACCCAATGTAGATCCCTGTAAGAGTACCCAAAACTACTACGGCTCTTCTTATCAACAAGTTGTCTGGATGCCTCATGAACTTTTTGAAGCACTGAAGATTCTTACAAGCTGCTTCGCAAGCTTCATTCTTCATAGCACCCAGTTCACCAGTCATTCCAAAGAATGATTCCGCAAGTGTAGTTCTGACTGTGTGTACTTTGGGGCACAAGTAAGAATGGAGGAGTTTGACTTCGATGCCAGGACATTTTTGTTTATCTGCGAGGTATGTTTGGTATTCATAAAATTCATTGATTTCGCTGATGGGCAAGTCTGTGTATTTCATAGGTGGTGGCTTATTTGGTATCTTAGGTTTATCTGGTGCGGCAGCATTGACCACTGGAATGCAAGCAATTTTAATATCAAGGAGATTGCTTATAAAAGTGCGGCTCCATGATTCTGCAGTGAAGGACAGGTCACCGCAGTATAATTTTGTATGTAATGGTGTAATCAGATCTTCTGGTGCCTTTAAACTTGCGTCACCGTCAGATAAGTTGCTCATTTTATATTTTTCTTATTTTTTTGTATTTTATTTTTGGTTGGTTGTGTTAACAAAAATTTTGACAATGTCATATTGAAATGTCTTTGCGTATATGTTTTAATTTTATGACAGCTAAGAGGTTTTAGTTTGCAGACATAAAAAGGTCCTTATCCTATTGAGGCTTCATCATCATCATCATCATCATCATATCAGCCGAAAGACGTCCCCTGCTGGACATAATTTCGAAGGATACATGATGAACTGACTACGATAAAAAATGCATTAATTTTGTTAATATGATTTGACCTAGACTTGCTTGTTCCGAGTTATAATTTGATAAATTAGGTGGGTTAAATTAATAACATTTCAAGGGCCTGCGACAAAATGGCTACGACGTGTTTGAAATGAATTCATTACTTCTTCTAGTTTATTTGTTGTGCTTTGGTGATCACATAAATCTCACCCTCATTCCCATTACTCTATCACCTATGTAGTCATGTTTAGCAGCAGTGACAATAGAAGACATAGAATTTTGACACTCGTGAAGTCCTGTAGAAAGCCAAAATAGCTTAGAACCAACAATGAATTTAATTGGAAGTTTAGAGGAGTTTGACAAATAACATTCACTTCATGCCTTAGCAATGCGGAAGCCAAAAAACACCACCCAAAAAGTAGGTATTTAAGCCGATGAGGCATTCGCTCTGTCAACTCGCACCGAGGAAAATCGAGGCCACCTTGCTAATTTAGTACCACCAAAACGCCCGAACAATTATAGTGTATTAAGTTTAGTAGTCTCGTGTAGTAAAGTCCGTAGTTTCGTCAGTTAGACGTAAAAGTTCGGGCAAATTTCCCCGTGGGAATTCCGGGAATTCCTTTCCAAGGAACATAAGTTTTATATCATCATCATAATTATTATATACTTGCCCAGACTGACACATAATCACAGAGACATGAAAATTGGACATTGGGGTCCTTTTGTAACGTTGGAGCTCACTAAGGAAGGATTTTTAATATTTTACCCTTAAAGGCGTAAACTAGGGAATGCCCGCAAGCAACAATATACATTTTTAAAGACAAACTAAATTAAAAAACTATTAATAATAATACTTTTTACTTGTCAGTAGAATTATAAATTACAAACACAAGAACAAAATTTACAACTGACGAAACACACAACTCATAAATTGACTCAAAATTTGAAATCGCTCTCACAAGATTCATCATTTATACTGTAAACGCTTTTTTGATATTCGTTGGGGAGTTTTTTGTACCTACTGTTTTCATATCTAGTATGAAAACAGTATAGATACGGCATTACATCAATTTATTCTTGTTGTGCACTACTATTCGAAATATCGTTACTCAATAACACTTTTTCACTCATCACTGTTTTCTTTGGTTACCAGTAAGATGTACTTTTTTAAAAAAGATAAAAATGTATATATTGAAATACATTTTTATCTTTTTGTTCGTTTAGTTATACGTTATATTTTAGTATCATTTTCTGCTGATGTCTTTCCACTGAAGTAGCGTTCTGATATTCGACAAGTTGATTTGTATAACGTTACCACAAGTGTGCTTATAATGTACAGTGTGTCTTTGAATATTATATCAGTTTCTTTTGGAAAACAGAGAGCTCCGCCACCCAAGGCTCCTAAACTACCAGTGAACAGCTTTCTTGTTATACTCCTCGTACCGGATCCAATATAGACCCCTGTGACAGTACTTAAGCCTAAGATGGTTCTGCCTAGCATTACATTATTTGGATCCCTTAAAAACTTTTTGAAACAATCCATTCTATAGCAAAGTGCATCTTGTGCTTCGTTTCGCATATCTTTTAACTCGCTTTTCATATTGGAGACAGATTCTTGGAGTGGGTGCCTGTACTTATGTATAATTGGGAAAATGAAGCTATGTAGAATTTTCGTATCTGCGTTTGGATTCTTCGACATATCTTCGATATATTGCTTGTATCTATAGTGTGGGCAATCATATATCGGCAAATCTTCGTATTTCATAGGAGGAGGTTTCTTCGGAACATCTTTTGTTGAAATTTCCACAACAGGTATCTTTGGAACTTTAGTTTGACGTAAACTTGTCTTGAGAGCGTCAACCCATGTTTTCCCAGCTACGTATAGCTGATTCTCATAGTATATTTTTGGTGGAGGTTTTTCAATTTCATTCTCTGGTTTCAATATCACATCGTTGTTTCCATCTATAGGCTTAACTGCCTCAGGTGAGCAGCTCATTTTAAAATTATTTATTTAGATGCCGTGTTTACAATAATTTTGATAATTGTGTTTGACAATTTTTTTTTTAATGACGTGTGGTATGACTTTGCTTTTAATTATCCATGATGTATTTGAGGTTTTCAAAGAGGTTTTATTTGACGTCTATAGAATAAAAAATATGACAACTCTATACAGGCAAATAATAATAAAATTAAGACTTTCAGGTGGGTGTTGGTTATCGCTTTATAAGATAGCCTTTAGGTTTTACTGATATATGCTGTACTAGGTTCTGCGAATTTAATAAAAAATAAATTTATATCTGTTGCATGAAAGATTAAACGATATTATAATAATATAGTTTGTGCGCTATTTATTTATTAATTTAAAGGCACATGACAGAAATTAGAACATGTTGAGGCAAACATAATATAATTATATTATGCTATGGAATTAAAAATTTTGGGGTATTCCTGAAAGCGCAACTATTTTTGAGCGCAACTAAAAAAGCGCAACTACTTTATTCCACAAAGCGCAAATAAATATCAAGATGCAATAGTGCTGGTTAATAACAAACGGAAAATATCGATAGTTGATAAGACAGGACATTTTAGTATACTTTAGCTGTTGCTGTGCGCCTGAGTTTTACCTATACCAACCAGTGCTTTATTTCTGATTCATGACCCTAAAACCAGGTTTTTATTAGGCTACTAACTTCTGTTCATTTATGTTACCCTGGTACTTTTCAAAACATTTTACTGATTGATATTTGTTACCAGATTCTATAAACACTTCTAACCTCTGTTCATTTCTGTTATCCTGGTACTTTTAAAAACGATCACCATAATATAATAAATAAAAAATGGGCAGACAATTTACAAATCCTATCGATAAATAGTCCTTTAAGAATCTGTTATGTCCCTTGACTATTTTTCGACGCGGTTGCGCTTTGTGGAATAAAGTAGTTGCGCTTTTTTAGTTGCGCTCAAAAATAGTTGCGCTTTCAGGAATACCCCAAAAAATTTAGCTAGATTCCTAAGTATGTGTACTTATACATTAAGATCAGTAATTAGGAGGATTATTATACTAACTATATGTAGTAATATTCATATAAATCCTTTCAGTAGATACTGCATAAGAGAATAACAAACTTTAATCAACATATTGGCGATGCAAAGATTATCCGCGCGCCTCTAGCGGCGAAATTTGGAAGTTGTCTGGTTACGACACTTTTGACAGCTTTCAATACAACTTTGCTTATTTGAGGTTAAGGTGGTAATTGTATTGAGAGCTGTCAAAAGTGTCAAAAGTAGTAGTGATCTGTGAATGAGTCGTACAGGGACGACTTCTAAATTTCTCCGCTAGAGTCGCTAGTTAAAATCTTAGCATCGCCAATTTATCCATCCTCATAAAAATTTATTTATAATATAGTAGGACAGTAGTTCGTCTTATTTATAAAGTAACAGGATAGTGAGCATTGACATATACTTAGTACATATATATCGATGATAGTGAGGCTTTTTTGTGATTCAAAAATAAAAAGTACATAGGTACAGCCACGCGAGAGAAGCCACGATCTTAAGTACATATATATCGATGATAGTGAGGCTTTTTTGTGATTCAAAAATAAAAAGTACATAGGTACAGCCACGCGAGAGAAGCCACGATCTTAACCAAGTAGCTGCATACAACAAACAGTTACAACAAAAATCACTAAACATAATTGTGAGAATGAGACCTCTTAATGTAGTCCCTGCCACAAGGTCATGGGTATCAAGTAATATGCATTTTTATAGTGTCCCCACACGTATTGCTGTATGGCTAACGGTGTGCGATACTGAGAATTTGTTGAGTTTTCGTGGGACATTATGTGTATGACTCATTTGAGGATACGATATAATTCAAATATTATATGACTACATAGTTTATTTCTTGTGGTTAGTTTTTAGTAGTTTGTGTATGTGCATTTAATATGTGTCTATGTAACGTGGACTTTGAACATGATTTGAACATTGCACACTAGTCAGGGATCGATGACAATGCATTAACTTAAATTTAAAAACTAAAGAAATGTTTTTCATAGAAAAACCAAGCATAAATCAATAATAATTGAAAAAAACAAACTAAAACAAAAGCTCTTATAGAAAATCCAACTAATTTCAGTTCAGGTCAAATGACCATATGAGTGGCCTAAGCTATATGTACGAGAGCACGAATTTGCGTATTAGAAACTTCAATATTTTTATTTATTTTTTTATAGACTCACGGCTGTATCCCCGAAGGGGTAGGCAGAGGCATAATATAACACCCATATTTCGCCATGAATTTTTAGGTCCCACGTAATAGGGAGCGAGCCTATTGCCGTCACCGGGCACATCACCAGACTCCGTGCTGCTACTGAGAATTCGGAAAAACACAGTAACACTTTTGCCCGACTCAGGAATCGAACCCAGGACCTCCGATCAGCAGTCGCTTAAGCTATCCACTGGACCACGGAGGCAGGACCTTCAATACTTAAAGCAATTTTACTTAGTGTAAGAACAATATTTTACCTACAGTTTTTTTTTTAATATGATCGTCTGTTTACTTCTTCAATCTAATGTCACTGATAACCTTGTGGATATACCAACAGACTGCTATGCGGAGGGTATTGGAGTCGAATCCACGACGCGCACCACTCGAAGTTATCTTCTTATTAAATTCTTATATATCGCTTGCAACATGCTTCGGAGAGCACTTCAAGCAATGAAGATGTTTAACCGTGGCTATAGGGAGTCAGTACCTTTGAATAAACTGGCACTAATCTAACCACAGAATATTGCTATCCCCTTTGGGTTGCGGAAGCCAGACCGCAGTCGCTCCATGGGGAAGATGATATTTAGTCGAAACCGATTAGACTAGTAAGCGGACCTTAGGATGCAACTGGGATAACTTTAAGAGGATGGTGATGTGGATGGTGACTCACAGAAAATCGACGTAAAGTAACAGTACCTAAACTATTGCGTTTCGTTCGGTGAGTGAGAGTGCCGGAGACCCTATCCCTTAGTCCTTCTCCCTCATTCCACTCCTCATCCTATCTTTCATTCGGTGAGTGAGAGTGCCGGAGGCCCTATCCCTTATTCCTTCTCCCTCATCCCACTCCTCATCCTATCCCTTTTCCCAACCCCAAGGGGCAACAAGGCACTTGTGACTCCTGTGGTGTTGCTTGTGTCCATGGGCGGCGGTAATTGCTCACCATCAGGCGATCCGTCTGCTCGTTTGCCGCCAATACTATAAAAAAAGATGTACTTCTGCAATCTAATCTGTAGCAAAAAGTCGTAAAACAACTCCTGTTTCAGAATATTCGTCTGTTAATATTAACAGCTGTTTATAACGAGTGTTATTTTTATAGTTGTTTCTCTTTATCATAGCATATTAATCCTTAGAGAGTCGTCCCACTAAATGCCCCTATTCGTATGGGTTGGGGGCAAATGGTTATATTATACTAGAAACTTTATGTAGGTCATTGGATGCATTAAGAGATAGGACGAGATTTTATAATGATTCGTAGAATAAAAAAAACATGAAAATAAAATTAAAATGAGGGTATTTATGTACGCGCGTGATAAGTTATACTTCTTTGGCATCATTAATAATATTCACATTTTATTTTTATCAAAAACATTTCATCACATTTGTTCATTTATTTTCATAAATATTTATTATTTATTCAATTTTATACTTAATAATATCGACTGCCTCGTTGGTCTCGCGGCATAAATGTGCGCGTGGGAGGTCTCGGGTTTGATCCCCGGGTCGGGCAAAGTGTTATTGGGTTTTTCCATTAGGAAATTCTCAGTAGCAGCTCGGAGTCTGGTAATGTACCCGGTACGGCAATAGGCTCGCCCCCTATTATGTGGTACTAAAATAAACCTGGCGAAAAGTGATTGAAGCAATATAGGTACCTCTGCCTACCCCTTCGGGGATATAGGCGTAAGTCTATAAAAAAAAATATTAAAAATTTATATTTTAGTTTGATTTTGGATTTTAAGTTTGATCACAATTTTTTTATTAAATGTTTTATTAAATTTATTTATTTATTTTGTAGATATTAAATAACCATTAATAAATATTTAACATTAATAATTTAATAACATTAAATAAAATTATTTTAATTTATATCAATAAATAATACATACGGATAGTCACCCTCAATTATATTGGAGCACTTGAAAAAGTATATAAGCACAATTTTTTCACATTTACGAATAGTAAATAATATTAATCAAAATACTCAGTTTAAATCACTGTTGAATATAATTTATTAGCAAATATATAATTCGCACTTGTAACGAACAAAAACACGTGTTGTGAATGTAGAAACTAAAAACTTTTCCCGTGAGAATTTTGTGTCACACATGCGCGCGCATCGTAACATTTCACTCTCATAATTTTTTCATAATGGACCTAAAGAAGTATAACTTCAAAAATCGTTTTCATTACATGCCCTTTAACAGTTAACTGTTGCATTTAGGCTTGCCCTTATTTGGGTCACAGTTAAGTAGCACTGTGAGGGAATAGGAGGATTTGAACTACTATAGCACTCACTGACCAGATGTCGTTATATAGGGTTTGATGTGGTTTGGTGTCATCATCATGTAGCCTCACACAGTGGACCATACATTAATATATGTATATTGACCATAGGTAAGTAGGCTCCCGAGTGGTGATTAAGAATACGGAATGTCACCACCTCATATCATCTCATGGGTGTCGTAAGAGCCGACAGAGGGAGCATATCATGCAGAGAACAGCACTGTAAGAGAAGGAAAACTTGATACAAACCCTATACCAACCCGTTTTGCCAGCGTGGTATAGTAGGCCAATTCCTCCTTTCAAAGGAGAGGCCTAGTCCAGCAGTGGACTATTAAAGGCTGATGATGATGATGATAAAGTAGGCTTATTTGGAAACCTCAGATTTTCATCGGCCAAGGAATAAACTTATGTCTATTAACTTGCTCGTTATTCTTACTAGTTGATACGTTCATACCAATCTATATAAATATAAATTAATCATTGAAATATATGTACACGCTTAACTTTAAAACGACTGCGCATATTTGGATAAATCTTTCTTTTATGTGTTTGTTATAGTCAGTAGAAGGCTTATATGAAAAAAATTGCACATATTTAAATATGGCGGGAGGCAGGTCGCCAAGTCAGCTAGTATTGAATAAAAAGTGCGTTTGTATGTTTGTCCTTTTTTCACGTCGCAACTAAGCGATATTATGGTTTAATTTTGTGTAGAAGATAATAATATTGAAATTAGAGTTATTTATTTATTTATAGACTCACGCCTGTATCCGCGAAGGGGTAGGCAGAGTTGTAATATTACACCCACATCTCGCCATGAATTTTTAGGTCCCACGTAATAGGGGACGAGCCTATTGCCATACCGGGCACATTACCAGGAGCCGTGCTGCTACTGAGAAAGTAGAGTTAATGCAAGTAATAGAGTGAAAGGAGCTCTGAAGGCGTTTATGAATAGCCAAAATGTGTCCAAAAGGCACGTTTGACTGTGCATAGAGGGGTGTTAGTACATACGCTTATGTATGGTAGTAAAAGTTAGGTATGGCAGAAGAATCATGAAAGTAGAATAAATGCTGTAGAAATGAGAGCCCTGTGTCTTTGACTGACAGAGTTAAGAATTGTGTAATAAGACAGTGTTGTGGGGTAAAAGAAGATGTAGTGACAAGCATCGAGAAAGGTATGCCAAGCTGGTTTGGGCACGTGGAGAGGATGGATGACGAAAGATTGACCAAGCAGACATACGAGGCAAGTGAGAATGGGACAGCACGAAGGGGAAGACCTAGGCGGACGTTCTCTGACCAGATTGGAGACTTCCTAAAAACAGGACAGGTTAGAAGTACCCTGAATAGAAGAGCATGCATGAGGAATCTGATGGGAGTGAATGAAGCAGGAGATATACATATGTCAGGATCGTTGGAAATGGTGTTCCGTAGTCTCTGCCTACCCCTCCGGTAGAGATAGTTAGGTGGCTGGACAGTAGAATAGGCTCTATTTTACCAGTAACCGACTCCATGCAGGCGGAGCCGCGGTAGACGCCTAGTATATTATAAACCAAACACAAGTTCTTTGTTTTTACGACGTGTCATATTACTAGATTTCGCAAAATTTTATGTCACCCGACATGCCTTTATCATTACAAATGGCGGTTATGACTATTTTACGATGTAATTAAGTACAAAAATAATTTGTAATTTTTTAAATTTCGGTATTTCCGGTATCAGTGTGGTGTCTTTTCATTCCGTGAGTGTCGTAAGAGATTTCAGGTCTTTATCTAGGGCCTCTCTGGACAGATACACGATTGGAAGATTTCCGCTCGATAGAATTTTAATTTGAAAAACATGCTTTCTCTAAATATTTTTATGGATATTTAAAAAAATACTTAACTTTTCGCCTTGAAATTGCTGCTCACCGAAAGAAGAGCTAGTTTATTAGGGACTGGTTGAACGAATTGTCTATAAAACGATTCATACTACGAGTTATGAACGAAATAAGATTTCAGACAGTTTCGTGACGACATTCAACTTTATAACTAACCCTTAGCGATGACGATTATTTGTCCTTCGAGGTAGCCTTCCGAAGCACGATAGCGTTTTGAAGTAAATGATACACGCGGTCACCCATCCAAGTAGCGACCTGTGTGAAGGTTGTTTAACTTTGCCGGCCTACTACGAACGTCAAGCCAAGACACTCTATGAGCGCTAAGAACTATAATATAAAAATACATGTCTCACGCGGCCACCCATCCAAGTGGTAACCTGTGTAACGGTTGCTTAACTTTGCCAAGTCAAGTCAAGCTATAAGCGCTAAGTACTTTAAAAAGAAGACAATTACTTTTACTTTGTTTGTTAATAGTATAGTATTTGAAATCACAAAGGGATTAGTTCTGTTTCGGAGCATACGTCCAAAATAATGTTGATACATATTCATAATACGAGGGAACCCCGACTCTTGAGTTAAGAGCCGGGGTTCTGTTACGAAAGATGTTGGGTACGAGGAGCAGTTAGAGCGAGGCGATAGATAACATTTTGGGGGAATACAATACGTCAGAGCTCGCCAGCATCAGAGGCCCAATTCTCCTAAATAAATAATAATATAGTTTCGAGATCATGTCAGTGTCATACTTACGTCACAAAAAGCGTATTCTTCTAATTTATCAGATAGTTGAACGAAGTTGTAACGAGATCGTAAATTGAAAGAAGTGTCAAAATATGTGTCAACGACGAACTGTTTATTTCAAATTATACGATAATGACATTAGGTTATCAGAATACCGCTTCTGAGTCAATTCAAAATATAATATCTATTAATGTCATATAAAAATAGGAGAATTGGCCCCCAAGTAGGTATCTAGACCAGCTCTAGAAGTCTAGAACCCAGTCAAAGCCAAATATATCATCGATTGCACTGTACAGCCATCTTGTATAACCGGTCGCACTGTGTGACGTCACACATCGTACATATCAATCTCACGATAACATTTATACGCGAGCGAGACCGCGTGCCTGCACTAGTTTATTACACAGCGTTCTGTACTGGATTGTTGAGTCACGATTGAATAGTTTGACACATTTTGTTGGTGACGTTTGCGTGGTCACTTTTAGGTGCGGGTAAAGATATATTTTCAGTTTTTTTTTATAGACTCACGACTGTTCTGTATCCCTGAAGGGGTAGGCATTGGTGTAATATGACATATGTCACGCACATTTCGCCATGTTGAACAATTAGGTCCAGCGTAATAGGGGGTGAGCCTATTGCCATCTACCGGGCACATTATTATTGACTTGTTTATTAAAATCAGTAAAATAAATAATCGATCACACCTGGATTCTAAATAATGTTTTTTTTCTCCTGAAAAGTTTGTCAGTTTGCTTAAACAAGGTATCATATTATTATCTAGACCAACTCTAGAAGTCTAGAACCCAGTCAAAGCCAAATATTTCATCGCTTGCACTGTGCAGCCATCTTGCTATAACCGGTCGCACTGTCTGACGTCACATATCGTACATCTCAATCTCACGATAACATTTATGAGCGAGCGAGCCGGCGTGCCTGCACTAGTTTATACACAACGTTACTGTACTGGATTGTTTAGTAACCATGGAATAGTTTGACATATTTTGTTGGTGAGGTTTACATGGCCCCTTTGAGGTGGAGAATTGGACTGTATGTAATAATAATGTATTTTTCGTGGTAACTTTGTGGTGCAGGTTAAATGACATCAGTTATGACATCTGTTTAAAGTTAAAAATCCATATATTTTTCTATTAATACATACATACAAACATAGTCTCACGCCTATAACCCCGAAGAGGTAGGCAGAGGTGTATTTCCACACCCACTTTTCGCCAGATATACTTTAGTCCGACGTAATAAGGGGCGAGCCTATTGCCGTACCGGGCACATTTCCAGACTCCGTGCTGCTACTGAGAATTTCGTGACAGAAAAACCCAATAACACTGCCTGACCCAGGAATCGAACTCGGGACCTCCCGATCCCACGCGCACATTTATGCCGCCAGACCAACGAGGCAGTCGTATAGGGTTTGATGTCGAGTTTTCCGTCTCTACGCAAAGATGGTATTTGCATCGTGTTATCCCTTAGTCGCCTCTTACGACACCCACGGGAAGATAGAGGGTGGTGACACTTGTATTCTACGCCGTCAACCACACGGTCAGTTTTCTATTAATTGTTCTAAATAATTATATCCAATGGTAGACGTACATAGCCGCGGGTAAAAATTAACATACATTATGTATCGTCCGTGTGGTGACGGATTAAGAATACGGAATGTCACCACCCCATATCATCCCATGGGTGTCGTAAGAGCCGACAGAGGGAGCATATTATGCAGAGAACAGCACTGTAAGAGAAGGAAAACTTGTTACAAACCTTATACCAACCCGTTTGCCCAGCGTGGTATAGTAGGCCAATTCCTCCTTTCAATGGAGAGGCCTAGTCCAGCAGTGGACTGTTAAAGGCTGATGATGATGATGGTGATGTAAAAGTATGTACCTATACATATTGTATGACATTTCTAAAGGCAAGCATGAGTATAAGCTTAAAAGTAATCAGCTAAACTTTAGTTGGGTTCTATATTTTTTTGACGGCGGGCTCCCAGTGGGGTTACAGTAAAGAATGCTGACTGCGATGTGAGTGAACAGCGAACGTAGACAACACCGGAGTAATCGTTACAATACCGACCGAGTGGCAAAGACGACTCGAAAATACTTGCCACCGCATCACTAAAAATACCACAGAACAGATTTATCTGTTCTGTGAAAAATACGGTCATTTTCTCAATACCAAACTTTAGTTTTAGCCAGATAATTAGATAAACTAAATTATATATTCACAATTGCCGTTAGCCGTACCATATAAAAAAAAATCTCAATCCACTATGCATAACTATCCTTTTTCACGGGTAAATCAATTAGCAAACCACGTACAGGACAAGCCACAATAGAGTCTATCGGAATCTCATCCCAGAGTTCGTCAATTCAGAATTATCGAGACCGTCAAAACTACTGGATCTGTGCCGTTCAAAGGTTGTATAATCGCAATTTTAAGCCATTTACCATGCAATTTTCAACCTTATTGTCTAAAGGACAGAGCTGAAAATGAATACAGGAGAAAGGCATCCTGAAAACCAATAGTATTTGTAATGCATAAAATGAAAGTCTGTTCAAATTTCTTTTCTATTACCTGGTGATAAGGTTGTATAAAGATTCTGTGAGCTGTTTCAATAATTTGGTTACGAAAGAACGGTCTACGTGGCATACGATTTGGGATCGATGTTTTTTTTTCATGCAATCGAGATCGAATGTTTCGAGTTTAATCGAATCGTCGGAATGATTCGAATGGAGTTCAGAGTCGATTCGAATAAGAGATTGGCAGGTATCGGAAGGTGAAATTGTAGCAGCACAGGTGGAAAATGAATGGCATATCGGAAAGGAATTTGGAAGATATAATTGAAGTTACGAATAACTAAAGAGAAAGAGCTATACTCAAGAAAATAGATATGCACAAGCCGTTAAATGACGACAGTACTATAGTTTAAAAGGACTCCTAACGAAAATGAAAATCCCATGTTGTACCAATTCATTACGAACATTTTTACCTCAGCGCCATATCTGGGAAATAACAGCTTCAGGAGATATTGGGGCTCAAAGTCGGCATAATTTTTTGCTAATTATTACAAAATTGATGCATTTCTCGTGTCAATTTGTCCTTTACATGTCCTATTCACCCATGGATAGGTAGGTATCTCGAGCATTTGCGCGCGCGCTTTAAATTAAAAAAGTTTTCCTTTCTCAAGCACTATTATTGCTTAGTAAGTAGGTATGACTTGCAATAAGCAGCGATCGCCTAGTGGTGAGTCCAACAGACTGCTACGCAGAGGGTCTCGGGTTTGAATCCACGGCACGCACCAATAACTTTTCGAAGTTAAGTGCGTATTACATTGTTAATTATCGCTTGCTTATCGGTGAAGGAAAACTTCGTGAGGAAACCTGCATGTCTGAGAGTTCTCCATGATGTTCTCGAAAGACATGTGAAGTCTGCCAACCCACACTAGGCCAGCGTGGTGAACTATGGCCTTTTTTTTTATTTACTGTTTTTACAATGGAATAATACAGAGACATATATATTAGTGAATTAGATACATTTACAAACATACTTATCAGATTGACAATTTTTATTTTCTAAAGAAGACTTAGGAAATATTGTTTTAATTTAGATTTTATATTTTTATTTGAAATGCTATACCTAACATAAATCTGAGGGTAAGTTATTAATAAGTCGCGGGACAATATAACCGGTATTCCGCTCACCGTAGGTATTATTGGCTCGCTGTGTGCGAAGCCGATGTGCCTTACCCTGCTCATAGTGAGAAGAGGCCTGTGCCCAGCAGTGGGACAGTTTAAAGGGCTCATGATAAGTATGACTTGGCCGAGTGGATATACCAACAGACTGCCATGCAGAGGGTATCGGGTTCGAATCCACGGCGCACACCAATGACTTTTCGGAGTTATGTGCGTATTGAATTGTTAATTATCGCTTGTCCCGTGCCTCGGAGAGCACGTTAAGCCTTCGGTCCCGCTTGTCATGAAGATCTTTGACAATCGTTACAGGACGTCAGTACCTTCTAAATAAAACTGACACTAGTCTAAACCATGGAATATCGCTATCCCTTCGGGTTGCGGAGGTCAGACAGGCAGTCGCTCCGTGGAAAAGCTAATATTCAGTCAAATCCGGTTAGACTAGGAAGCGGACCCCAGATTGAAACTGGGATAACGCTAAGATAAAGAAGAAGAAGATAAGTATGACTTGGCATGATGTGCGAAACGAGTAGATTTCGGGCTTGGTGATTAGTCTTTTGATACCCTGTATGTATTACATTCTTTCGTTACTGAATGACTGAAAGGCAACGCAAACTACTGACCTCAACAAGATGAAATTTGGCTTGAATATTCCTTGGTTAACGTAGGGTGCAATAAGAAGGGAGTGCCCGGAATCTATCAATCCTAAGGGATCGGGCGGAAACGGTTGAAATAAGAAAAATTGTGTGTAGGCGTAGCTGCGAGCGTAGTATTTATATTAAACTCTTATTATATAGACTCACGCCTGTATCTCCGAAGGGATAAGCAGAGGTGTAACATTAGTGACATTACACCCACTTTTCGCCATAAACTTTTAGGTCCCACGTAATAAGGGGCGAGCCTATTGCCGTTACCGGGCAGGCACATCAGCAGACTCCGTGCTGCTAAAACGCTGAAAAACCCAGCAACACTTTAGCCCGACCCGGGAATCGAACCCGGGACCTCCGATCAGCAGTCGCGTACGCTATCCACTGGACTACGGAGGCATAAACTCTTCCGTTGCTTATAGATTAACAAACAAAGAACAGCAAAAACTACTGGGCATAAGAAGCTAAAATTGGGCATGAATGTTCTTTGGAAAGGAGAACTTAGAATAAAATTAAATTTATTTTGTTTCAGACATAAAATCCATTTGGTTAGCCATAGGTATACCAACATCTTAAAAATATCTTAAAAACAGTGTTACAACTTACAACTACCATTACCAGTAATTATTGTAATTATTATACGCCACAGTAGCATGTAGACGTATCCAATGCTCCAGTTTGGGGCTGTCCCATCTGTCCGCCACGGTACTCAGGATGCTGTTGGGGCTGACGCGTACCCTGCGCATGATGGAGGCGCATCGTTTGCGTATGATAAAGTAAAGAGGAGGGAGGTAAAGAGGAGGGAGGTAAAGAGGAGGCAGAAATTGCATGAAACTTTTTATTTCAATCACATTTGCTTGGGTGAAGTAGCAGGCAAAAGCTAGGATAATAATTATTATTAAAGGCACATAGGTACAAGACTATTCATTGTATAGTTCAATCCTAAAGATTGTATCATATTATGGAATTTTTTGTTCTGCGACATTGCTAAAATCAGAAAAAAGAAAAAAAAACAGCTGTTCTAAACATTTTGTCTCGGTTAAAATTCAATTTTGAAAGGAACGCTACCTTCATGAACTTTGGCTCCTACGCACTATGCGGTTAGCCGTCCGGCTAGGGGCCCTTTTCCTGTCGTGCATATTTTCGTCCGCGTGCGGATCTGGTCCGCATGCGGGTGACAACACGCTCCTGGCCACACGCAAAATAAAGATTTCGTTGCACGCGTAGTGTCGTGCGTGTCACCAGTGACTCTCTCTGTATCAATGTTAATTTCTTCTTTTGCAATTATAGGCGTACTATGACCATGCGTGCTACCCGCGTCACATTAAAAACAACACTGAAGGCAAAGGCATAAACACCGTCCGCATCTAAATAGCACGCACGCAGGCTGCGCGTCCACAACCAATCCGCGTTCCGCGCGTGTGATGCCCGCATGATAGGAAAAACATGTATGAAATGATAGGATGCGGGCAGCCTGCATGCGGATGAGATCCGCGCGCGGACGATAATACGCATGACAGGAAAAGGGTCTTAACAACAAAAACGCTTAGTGCGTATGAGTCCTTACATATCGTAAATAATAGGCGAACACCTACAAAGATATTTTCCTTTTCTTAAGATTGTTATGTGCAAGGTAGACCGGTCTTGTCGAGATCGCGGGAAGCGGTTGAATGCGGGCGGCTCTTTTTATTAAGATAGGTAGTATCTTTTTCAAGATTTTTTATTGTCTTTCGGGATATTAACCATTACAGTCGAACAACTCCCCGTTAGACCACAATAAAGGCGAGAATCGCTCAGCAAGACATCGTCGCTTGCAGTGCTACTTCACACGCACATTGCCACTCGTATATAAAATCAGTTTCTAGTGTGCCTCGACTCTATGAGCGAGCCAAGGGTTATTTTTTCAAACTGGTCCAGCGCCGACTTGTTCGATCGTACCTTTGTTTCCAGTAACCGCAATATCTACAATGTTGCAAGCGCCCTGTTCACGGATGTACTGAATACTAATTTTAAATGAGTACGAAAGTTTAAATTCCTATATTTCGCACAGCCTGAATTATAGTAACAAGGGTTACCTTGTTATAATAGTTAGTTCTGTTAAGAACTGATAAACATACTGACGTATTTATACATACCTACATACATAATCTTGCTGATTATAAAGAGATTTGTCCAGGGTAGGAATCGAATCACGACCTCCGACCAAACATAAAATAACATGTGATTATTATCATCAGCCCTTTATACTGTCCCACTGCTGGGCACGGGCCTCTTCGCACTATGAGAAGGGTAAGGCTATAGTCCACCACTCTGGCCAAGTGCGGGTTGGCAGACTTCACATGTCTTTCGAGAACATTATGGAGAACTCTCAGACATGCAGGTTTTCTCACGATGTTTTCCTTCACCGTTTAGCAAGCGATAATTAACAATTCAATACGCACATAACTCTGAAAAGTCATCGGTGCGCGCCGTGGATTCGAACCCGGACCCTCTGCGTAGCAGTCTGTCGGTGTCTCCACTAGGCTATCGCTGCTTGTTATGTAATTTTAAAAGTAATAGTATGTTAATGTGTGTGATTGAAACAGACCATACACACACATACATACTTGTACGTATAACTGCATCCATGACGGTGTCCCTGTTTCACCAAAGAATACAATCATTCCCCTAATGTACCCATACATCACAGCCGCTCACGAATCACTACATGTTTCTCTCTCTTATCAACACAATATGTCGGCTACACCGTACAGAATGTACCGAAGACGCTTTAAAACGATTCGGCAATATAATAATCATTAATTTTCTTTCAAGCAAAAGGAATACAAGGAAAAAATGTAAGGTAAAATGTCTTGTTCTTCTGGACACCACTTTAAAGTGATAGTGCTCGTGTATTTTGTATTATCACGCCTTTTAAAATAAAGGTTTAGCAGAGAGTTACTATACCTCTTTATAACTTATAATCCATTACGTGATTATTATTTTATTATCATAAATGTGAAAACAAAACTGTCATGCTATTTGTGTACAAAAATATTCAAGGAGTTACGCCTTTTGATCTCCGATATCGGTCCCGGCTGTCATGAAGATCTTTGACAATCCTTATAAGGAGTCTAAATATACTGTTGGCACTGGTCAGAGGATATGGAATATCGCTATACCTTTGGGCAAAGAGCATAGAGGCGCATTTCCTATGGGCGCATTTCCTATGGGCGCTCTGAAGACAAACTTTCTGTGAACCAAATTGCCGCTTGGCGGCGCGTGGCAGTCGCGCTGTGACAGCTGTCTCTACGAGAGCAAGACAGACGGAGAACGACGCCAGCGCCGCCAAAGGCGCCAACTACGAACTAAACTGGAGACAGTCCCCACTAGGAATCGGCACACGAAATCCTTAAGAACTGCGCTTCTATGTAAATCTGTATTCATTGCTTTGGGTTGCGGAGTTGAGACAGCAGATGCTCGGTGGATAAGCTAAGGGTGCTTGTACACGGTGCATGTAGCTGGAGCAAGTAAAGGTGCGGGTTACACGCGTGAGTGATATGCGCAAGCTACTTGTTCAAGTTACTCGCTTGTACGTGATGCAAATAACTGGAGCAAGTAAAGACACAGGCTACTTGCGCAAGCTATGTGTACAAGTTATTTGTTCGTGGTCAAGCGCTAGGTACATGTGCATGCTATTCGCGCTGTAGCATTATGACTTGAATCCCGTCAAAATATCTCGACAAACGAAAATTATTTTAAAATCATATGTTTAAAATGTAATTTTAACAAGTAACATGCGCGAGTGAGCCGCGCGCGCCGCAGAGCCGCGAATTACTTGCGCGGGTGGCTCGCTTTGGTACATGCTCGAGTCGCTGGACCCGCACATTTTTTTAAACGATATGTTTACGGTGCATATAACCCGCGCAAGTGCCTCAACATGCTCAAGCTACATGCACCGTGTACAAGCACCCTAATACATATTTTATCAAATCGGGTTAGACTAGCAAGGAGATAGGCTTAGGTGCAACCAGTATAGCGCAATAACGACAATGAAGAAAATCTTTATCAAAATAAGTATTAATGATGATGAAAAGGTACTTATGAAACGTGTGTTACTTGCGTATGGATTTTTTTATGTTATAGGCGGCAACGAGCAAACGGCACATACGCCTATAATTTCGAAAATTCGGTGGTATGGGCCTTGTGGTTAGAGCCCGATACCCTCAGTATGGCAGTCTGTTGATATCTCCGCTAGACCATCGCTGAAAACCCCTATGCCTAGAAGCCCATCACATAAGTAAGTATTATTAAGGCAAATTAAAATCTTGATGTCTATTGATAATAATATGATTGCTGTATTCTGACCAGGGGGGCGATTCAGAATCTTTCGATATCTCATTTGACATTCGATTCCGTTAATTGTCAAACGGGCGACCTAATTTTTTGTCAAAACTATCACATTTCCTATCAATTTTATGTATTCAGTAAGAAGTAAATTAATAAATAAACTGAAGTCAATGAATATTTGTTCAAAATATCTCTGATAGGCGGCTAAAAGACGAGGTCAATAATTTGACATATCGTACGACTACTTGTCGTGACATTCTGAATCGGTCTGCTGATTGGAGACATCGTTAAAAATGGTCAGGTTAGAAATAACCTAAACCGAAGAGCATGTAGGTATGAGAAATTTGATGAGAGTGAATGAAGCAAGATATATATGTCAGGATCATTGGAAATGGCATTCCGTAGTCTCTACCTACCCATTCGGGAAACAGGCGTGAGTCTTTGTACTTATGTCTGGTTCGTAAGGTTCCAGCGTTAATAAATTTACTAATTTAATACATGAGCATCATAAAACAAATCTGGTCCATCTATCAACATCTTTTAAATTGAATATATTCATGGGTAATGCAAAACAGCTCACCTTTTCTGCGCAGACAGTTCACAGAAATATTACATGTCTGAAATATCGATCAATAACACGATTTAAATATGTGAAATTCATTACCAAACTAAAAAACAATCTTTAAAGATATTGTAGAGTTATAGCGGTAAATTAGCGTTAGGCCTGAATTGCATGAGTTGGGTGTTCGATTCCAGGATTCATTCAGGATTGAGTCTCAAATGCCTTTTTATGGCATAGGAGACAAACAAGCAAACGGATCGCCTGATCGTATTCAGACTCCAGAGAAGTCAAGTGCATTGCCGACCTGGATAGTAAAAGGAAAGGACGAAGAGCAGGATGAGGGAGAAGGAAATAGGGGATGAGGCGTCCGGCACTCTCACTCACCGAACGAAACGAAACTGTAGTATAGACACTGTTACTTTAAGTCGATTTTCTGTGAGAGGGTTGCCCAGTGGTGTACGTAACGAACTGCCGAGACGATGGTCTCGGGTTCGATCCCCAGTTAACCTGAGCACACACCTCTGACTTTTCGAAGTTATGTGCGTATTAAAATTTTTTATTATCGCTCGCTTAACAATGTGCCCGGTAGATGACAATAGGCTCGCCCCCTATTATATTGGGACCAAAGCATAACTGCCGAAGTTTGGGTAAGTAATACACCTCTGCCTACCCCTTCGGGGATAAAGGCGTGAAGTTGTGTTATGGGTAGTACATTTTCGGTCGAACCAGCCCCTTTATGCGACAATCAGCAAGGCTTTGAAAGATCCCATCGATCTTGTGAAAGGCAATACACGTCATGCTGTATCTTTCTGCTCTTATATTATCAAAATTATAAAAAGAAACAAACATCACAAACTTGTATAGCTATCCCTATCACACGTATGGCTTAAGGTTATGGGAACGCCTGGCGTACTCATTTGGTACTGTAGAGGCGTCACCATCATAGAAAGATATTGAAAATATTTATTGGCGAGTCCAGTTCTAATCATAGCAATACAAATAAATGTCAGCGTATTATTTATTTGACGATGGGAATAGTTCAGGGACAAGAAAATACAAAAAGCGCAATTCTGAAAAATCTGTGTGAATTTTAATGCAAGAAATCTTCTGCTTTTGTTAACAGGGCTCGTATTTTTTCAACTGTTACAAAATTTGACTATTTTTGTACCATTATTAAAAGGTAATGAACCTTTAAAGTTTTTGATTAATTTGTACGTTATGTGTTGTACATATTTTTTTGAATAAATTCAATTTAATTTTGAGAAAAACTTTCTTCACTTAGGTTCCTTTATTTCTGAAATCTGAAGATATTTTCACGGAATTTTTAATTTATATAACTTGCTAGTTAACAGGCTTTCCTAAAAGTAACAATTTAGTGCCAAGAATTAAAAAGATTTTTAAAAGGGTTTATATTGAAGGCGAGGTGGAGTATTTAAAAAAAATCTTTGGACATTGATATCTCAGAAACCGTTAATTTTGGACCCCTACTCCATGAGAGTAAATTTGTTGCAAATGCGCTGGCTATGTTCACCAAAATCGTTGGCTACGTTTTTTTAAGCTCGATTATTTCAACCATATCCACGAACTGCCTCTTTTAGATTTTCGTCTTCAGGCTCTGAAGACCAAGAAGAGATTCACTGAAGACCAAGAGAAACGTGTTCAGGTGTATACACGTTTTCATTATATCTAAGTTACCCAAGTCAAATGTTATTGAAAGTTTGTTAAATTTGATAATGGATGAAAGCTCAAATAAAAAAATCACACACAATGAAACTTGACTTACTGCCACAAGTACAAATTTCTATGTAACAAACGCCTAACGTATCATGACAAGTACAAATTATTTTGACCGATCATAAACCTCCCTAAATACAAAGCCTTCTTTCAAATTTGGTTTCGTTTACGATAATTGTAATTTATTTTTACTGATTCATATAAAAAAAACACGATAAAAACCAAAAGATAGTTTTGATATAAACAGATTATAACTTACCTCTTGCTGACCGGTGACCCGACTGTGACAACATTTTGCTAAAAAATGACACTGATACCATTTGATCTATTACTTACAACTGATACCAAAAGTTGACATGGCTCGTCTAGTATGACGTAATTGAAGATAGAACATAGAATGAGAATAGCCATAGTTGAGTGGCCATGATATGTACACGGTAAACTAGGAATGAAATTTTGTACTTGGGTTAGTACATTAGGCAGATACTCTTGCTATGTATTTTAAGTGTCAGGACTGAGCTACTAAGCTTAATATGTACTTGTATAAGTACACGGGGACTAAGCTAATAAAATCGTCTTAAAAATATGATGTCGGTTTGAAGAACAGTATAATAAATAAAGTTTTATGCATCTCTATCTATTATTCTATTTAAATATATCCATCCTTTCCTTACACGTTGTCACCGTAATTGGCTAGTATCCATTTTGCTTTCTGTATGGCGTACGAAGTCCAGTATAGTTAGGCACCTTGTTGGAATAGATGCTGTTTGTAATAAGGGGCCAGCTTATAGCGTTGAAATGTCCAGTATAGTTAGGCACCTTGTTGGTAAATATGTAGTTTAAAATGAGGTGTCAGCTTATTTTAATTAGTTTCAGTTTCGAGAAATGTGTTCTTAGCCAGTACTAGGAAATAGTTTCATTCATTTTCCAAGTTTGCCGTATTGGTTTGCTATGAATATATCAGAGAGACAGTTATAGGTTTGTTTTTATTTCTAATCTTACCTATACTAATATATAAAGCTGAAGAGTTTGTTTGTTTGTTTGGTTGAACGCGCTAATCTCAGGAACTACTTGTCCGATTTGAATAATTATTTCAGTGTTAGATAGCCCATTTATCGAGGAAGGCTGTAGGCTATATAACATCACGCTGTGAGCGACGGGAGCAGAGCAGTAGCTAAATAACGCGGATGTAACCGCGGGCATCCTCTAGTTATGAATAACTAGCCTTCGGCCGTGGCTCCGCCCGCGTGAATTAAAGCACTTAAAGCTGCGTCAGAAATCACACTATCATCTATTGGTGAAAATCGTACAAAAATCCGTTCGGTAGTTTTTGAGTTTAACGCGTTTATACAGACAGACAAGTAGAAAAGGGAACTCCTTTTTATAATACTTCATGATCTTTGATAGTTGTTATGTAGGTAGACAGGCAGCGTTTCCCCAATTCCAAACTGGGGTCCGCTTACTAATCTAACCGAATTTGACTGAATATTAGCTTTTCCACAGAGTGACTGCCTCTCTGACCTCCGCAACCCGAAGGGGTAGCGACATTCCATGGTTTAGATCAGTCACAGTTTATTTAGAGGTACTGGCGCCCTGTAATGACTCTCAAAGATGTTCGTGACAGCCGGCACCGACGGCATAATTTGCGTTTCGAGGCATGGGACTAGCGATGTTTCATGATTCAATACGCACATAGCTGCGAAAAGTCAGTGGTGCGCGCCGTGGTTTCGAACCCAGTACCTTCTGCATGGCAGTCTGTTGTTATCTACACTAGGCTATCGCTCCCAAATCATCTTAATATATAAAATCCTTGTGATACTGACTGACTGACAGACACGCTTCAGCCGAAACTATTGGGCGCAGGAAGCTGAAATTTGGCATGTATGTTCCTTGGGGACCGTAGGGGTGCACTAAGAAGGGATTTCCTGAAATTCCCACGGGATCGGCCAAAACGGGTAAATTTAAAAAAATGCAGGCGTAGCTGCTGGCGTCCTCTAGTATAAAATAAATATTATGTAATATAAGTTATTTACAGGAAGACATTGATGACAAAAGCTCAATTAAGTTTTAATGACAATCTTCAGTTAATGTTAAAATTTTAACGGATATCACATCACAAATATTAATAAACTTAAAACATTTTATGGCATCCATATTGTGTATATTAGAAATAAAAGTCTTGAACAAAGAACAGCAGTTAAAGCGAATAGTTCAATTATTTTACTGCACCTTCTCCGCAAAATATTGAGGAAATCAAATTATGATTTTATTGAGTAATACATCAAATATTTCTTGTAATGTTACATGAATGTAGTGCCTCCGTGGTCCAGTGGATAGCGAATGCGTCTGCTGATCGGGACCCAGGTTCGATTCCCGGGTTCGGCAAGTGTTAGTGAGTTTTTCAGAATTCTCATTAGCAGCACCGAGTCTGGCAAACGGCAATATTCTCGCCCCCTATTACGTGCAAGCTAAAATTCATAACGTGAGAAGTGGGTGTAAAATTACACCTTAGCCGGGTAGGCTAAGGTGTAATTTTCACGCTTCAGGGATACGTGTGTGACGCGATATAAAAAACAGAAAAAAATAATACTTGGTCTACGACTTAGTGACATGCTTTTTTTATGGTAATAGGCGGCAAACGAGCAGACGGATCGCCTGATGGTAAGCAACTACCGCCGCCCATGGAAACAAGCAACACCACAGGAGTCACAAGTGCGTTGCCGCCCCTTGGCGTTGGGAAAATGAATAGGATGAGGGAGAAGGAATAGGGGATAGGGCCTCCGGCACTCTCACTCACCAAACGAAACGCAACAGTTTAGGTACTGTTACTTTACGTCGATTTTCTGTGAGAGGGTAGTACTTCCCCGGTCGAGCCGGCCCATTCATGCTGAAATCAGCAAGGCTCTACTACTAGTAAGCCGCATGTTGGGGGTTCGATTTCCACAAAGGGCAAAACTTTGTATAATGAACACGATAATGCTTCTTTGTTTGGTTGTAATGTATCTCTAACTAGGTTCACCCGCGGGTCTCCCTCCGTGAATTACACACCTAAACTTTCTATAGGAATCACATCTATCTGAAAACGTACAAAAAATCCGTTATTTTCTTTCAGGCAGACATAAAGGACGCGTCGGGAAGTTTATTATAATATGTACAGATACATATTTTCTTTGTTTAAATGTTTGTATGTTTATCATTTAAGACTACTCATAAGTTAAGACTGCCTCGTTGGTCTCGCGGCATAAATGTGCGCGTGTGATTGGGAGGTCTCATGTTCTATCCCCGGGTCGGGCAAAGTGTTATTGGGTTTTTCCGTTAGAAAATTCTCAGTAGCAGCACGGAGTCTGGTAATGTGGCCGGTACGGCAATAGCCTCGCCCCCTATTACGTGGGACTAAAATAAATCTGGCGAACAGTGGGTGTAGCAATATACCTTTGCCTACCCCTTCGGGGATATAGGCGTTAGACTATGTATGTTTATCATTTTTATAATAGTGCTCATAGCGTTATAAGGCTTGCTTGACTTAGGCAACCCAAAGATAAGCAACGCTTGCACAGGGCGCCGTTTGGATGGGTGAACCTGTGCGGCATTTATATCAGAGCGCAATGGTGATATTTTTTATCCGAGTGGTGACGGATTAAGAATACGGAATGTCACCACCCCATATCATCCCATGGGTGTCGTAAGAGCCGACAGAGGGAGCATAAGTAATTATGCAGAGAACAGCACTGTAAGGGAAGGAAAACTTGATACAAACCCTATACCAACCCGTTTGGCCAGCGTGGTATAGTAGGCCATTTCCTCCTTTCAAAGGAGAGGCCTGGTCCAGCAGTGGACTGTTAAAGGCTGATGATGATGAATGGTGATTTTGGGGGCACGTAAAGCTGTTGGTCCCGGTTCTTATGACAGAAAAAGAATCGTTAGGCCGTATAGGAGTCCTTGTGTATCCCTATGATGACCTGTTTTAATGAACCAAATGCTAGAATGTTGATGCCGAAATATGGGATCATTATCATCCACATCAGTCTTTAAGGATAAGTTAGCCTAGTTGCAGTCTGGTGGTATCTACCAACACAGCTGAGCCCACACCAGTTAGTTCCTTTGTGACCACAGCCGTTTCAAGTCGGCAAATTGGGAACAGAAAATTTAAATTTGTATTTTAAGACCATTGCGAATAAATATTTACAAACTAAGACTTAGCTGTACTTGTCGTATCCATAGCCTAAATACATACATACATAGACTCATGCCTGTTTCCCGGAGGGTTAGGCAGAGACTACGGAATGAATAGTAGTAATAATAGCCTAAATAGTTTTTGAACCCATTTAAAACCCGTTGCCACTATTTATTATCAAATTATTTTAGATGACAATTTTAAAAGAGCTTCAATGAAAGCCTTTTATGCTTGAACTTTTTGCAAAATTATCATAAAAGAAAGCTAGGTACTTATTATGTTACTTAAAGTAACATTTAAAGCACAGTTTTCCTTATGGCCCCCATGGCATAAGTTTGAGAATATTCTTCTAAGACAAACTTATGCTATGTCTATATAATCTCTCGACTCTCAAAGTCCATTTGGTCTTCAGGCGCAGGTATTCTACGACGTCCTCTTCCTTTGTGGAGTGATTATAATTTATCTGTAACAAATGTGTATTTAAAAATATAGTATGTTTTTATATAGAACAACACTTTCTGTGATCCACAATTTGTTGTTTCGAAACAGATTGTTCTTTGTGTCCTTTGATTGTATGTTCAAAGTCCTCCGCAACACAGGATTCGTATGGAAGATGATTATTTTTAAATTATATGTTTTGCTAGATGAGCCTGCGGTTACACCCGCGTTATTTAAGGCTACTGCTCAGCTTCCCTGGCTCATAGCGTGATGTTATTTAACCTGTAGCCTTCCTCGTTAAATGGGCTATCTAACACTGAAAGAATTTTTCAAACCGGACCAGTAGTTCCTGATATTAGCGCGTTCAACCAAACAAGCAAACTAACAAACTCTTCAGCTTTATACATATTAGTATTAGATAATTACATAGAGTATAACTCCATGATAAATGATTTGTTTTGGGGATATCAGAATATTTCAATGTAATAAATTAAATGTCCGGGCTTGGGCCCAGTGGTGGGACAGTTTATCCCACTATTGGGCCTGATACAGGGTATTCACCTTAATATAAGTCTGTGTCAAAGAAATTCTGTCCCATAGCCTATTTAAGACTATAGTGATTAGGTAGTTAGAAAACTTTGTCGATAACAGAACTGACGTCCAAGACCCAATAGTAACTTTAAGCAATTTTATTCACCTTGGCCCTAATAAAAAGAGAAAAACATAAAGAAAAGAAAAATTCAAGCGTGAAAGCGTTTAAAGAAAATAAATGTCACGACCATCTTAAAATATGGATGTTACAAAAGGACGCTGCCGCATTTTAAATTAAATTATTATGTAGTTATAATATATTGCCTAACCAGATAATTAGCTGGCAAAAGTAATTGCAATCGAGTGTCAAAGATCGACATACCGCAAAATTAATCAAAACCTTACAATAACCTACCGAGATAATCTTAAAAAACTATAAAATACAAACTTTTTGCCGCGCATTATTACCCGCCATTTTAAATATCTCGAAATGTCATTAGCAATATAAATGAGTTTCGCGCCATAACGAACGCTGTGTTGCCACAATGGGAAATCATAAATCAACTGTCATTTTGATATTCGTTGAAAGGAGGTACGTCAATGCATCGGTGCAAACTTTTTAAACTCTTAGAGAGGTTCGTTTTTTTGGTCGTTTGATTAATTGTAAAAAAAGAGGCGTGCTTATTTTTTTGTGTTGTCGTTGAATGGAGATCTTTTGAGTTAAGATTTTTTGACGGAGCGTGGGTTAATGCGTTATTTTGTTAATGTTGACTTGTTTTGTTGTGAAATTAAGTTTATACGTGTATTTATTGTTAAGTTACGTACTTTATTACTTTGTAAGAGCACTCTGCTCTTTTACTTTCATATAATAAATGAAGAGATTGCTTTGTCTCGCTGTAAAACTTCTTTGTGTTTTGATGGCTTGAAGTATTTTTGCTTTTATGTCTCATTTTTAATGTACGAATAAATGATATATAGGCTCCTGCTTGCCATGAATTAGTAGCCAATGTGTTCACCGTCTCTTTAATTTATATATTTTAGAAGTTTACATGTTAAGGTTTCTTTGGATGATAATGTGAGATTTGCCAAATATTCATCGTCCTAGCATCATCACAGTATACAAGTTTATATATGTAGCGGGTCTTACTCGCGATAAATCATATATTTAAGGCATAAATACCTCGGTTTTTATGACGAGGTAAACCGAGCTATTTATTTATGCCTTAAATATATGATTTATCGCGAGTAAGACCCGCTATATAAACTTGTATAATGTATACTAATCGCGAAAGTTAAAAATCGTTTATCATCACAGTAGCATCAAAGACTGAACTTGGAGCCCTGGATCCACCTTCTAGTCTCTCCAAATTTAATAGAATAATAGCTTTTAGTGTAGTGTCTGCCTTGTTGGTCTCGCGGCATAAATGTGCGCGTGTGATTGGTTGTGGTCACATGTTCGATCCCCGGGTCGGGCAAAGTGTTATTGGGTTTTTTCGTTAGGAAATTCTCAGTAGCAGCTGAGTCTGGTAATGTGCCCGGTACGGCAATAGGCTCGCCCCCTATTACGTGGGACTAAAATAAATCTGACGAAAAGTGGGTGTAGCAATATTTCCTGCCTACCTCTTCGGGGATATAGGCGTGAGACTATGTATGTATAGCTTTTACAGCCAATCGACTGGCGTCTGACCTACACAACCCAGAAGAATATTCCTGCGATAACAATATGCCATGGCTAAGTCCAGAGTTAGTATATTCAAGGAAAAAACAACTATCTAAGATCTATATGGCAGCCGGGACCGATGGCGAATGGAAATGCTCTTCGAAGCACGGGGCATGCATTTAGGGAATGCAATCTCGGCCTATTTTAGCGAGATTAATCTCGGTCGAAAAAAGGGCGAGATCTCGCGAGATTTACGAGATTGCACTCGAGCATAAAAACGTCTTATTCGAAGCGCGAACTGACACGGACGGACCGCAATAGAACCAATCTTTCCTTTGATTGGTAAATTTTGTTAATTAATCTGTAATATCTAAAAGGTCTACTGAGAAGATATAGTTTTATTTACCTAATTGATAATAATACCTCAGTTTAGTAACATAGATGATAAGTATTTTTTTTAACCTCTCGTTGTTTTGTTTATTATAAAAGAAATGTTTTGTTTCTAAAAGATTTGTGTTTGATATTAGAAGCGAACACTTCTTATTTGACAGATCCGTCCGTAAAAGTTTACTTTATAAAAGTTTATTAAAAATTTATAGACAGACTAGAGGACGCCAGCAGCTACGCCTGCATTTTTTTTAATTTACCCGTTTTGGCCGATCCCGTGGGAATTTCGGGAAATCCCTTCTTAGTGCACCCCTACGGCCCCCAAGAAACATACATGCCAAATTTCAGCTTCCTGCGCCCAATAGTTTCGGCTGTAGCGTGTCTGTCAGTCAGTCAGTAACGCAAGGATTTTATATATTAAGATAAGTACCTACGTGAACCAATGTTTGAAGCATAAAAGTCTATTGAAAAATTCGTGAAAAATAATGTTTATCTTATAATACTTAAAATGGTTATTCTTTTTGTCCTAATTTATTCAAATATTGCGATTATTTACAAAAAAAAACAAAACTACCAATTTCGCGAGATCTCGCCAATTTCGAGATCTCGCGAGATTGGCAGTTTTGTGAGTGGCAGAATATTCAGAAATACGACGCATGGAATAGGTATATGAGTCAGAGCTGGACTTCTTTTGAAATGTACCTATTCCTAGATATTAAATTTTTACTCCGTCTTGCAACGGCTCTACTAAAGAAGGATATTTTAATATCCCCTTATGCTGAGAATTGACTAACAAACGGGCGATACGGAATCTCGGCCTCATTTCTGTTTAGGTTGTGTCCGAAGTGCTCAGCGATGTAAGCCTAAAAGTATGACCAAACAGAGTAATGGTTATCACTACATAGTATAAACAAAGTCTGTCTTCTGTCTGTCTGTCCCATGTATGCTTAAATCTTAAAAACTACGCAACGGATTTTAATGCGTCTTTTTTAATAGATAGATTTATTCAATTTAAATTCATTTATATGTATAACTGGCCACGTCTAGTGTCATATAAATGTTTATGCTATTTACACAGAGTATATAAGCGGCCTTAATGCCATGAACATTATCTTAAGTCTAAAAAAGCAGAGTGAGAAGGCCTTTTAAATTAATGCATGCCCGCCACCATACCATTGAAAGACCAGGTCCTAGGATCACAAAACAGTTTTTAAGAATAGTAATAGTTCTAAGTAAAATATCCCCAACCATAGACACGAAGCTTTTACCAATGACGTCACCTGCCATAAAGCTTTTTATTACTTTTTTATGACGCCTTAAAGTGACAGATTGTCGAATGTGATTGTCACAACATGATGTCATAGTTCGGTGAATTTATGTAATGTACACAGACCACAGGTGTACACGGATGTGAAGGTATAGGCTCAATAGGCTGATGTGTATCATGAACGTTTTATTGGAAAATATTTTCATTCTGTTTTAGCTTATGCTATTTTGATAAAAAGTGATGTTTCCTGCATGTGGGGCCTAATAGAATGATATCGAGAGTAGATCGTAAATTGAACATAGTGTTAAACTATGAGTAAGGGCGCGTTACCACTTTGTCGTGACGGCAGATAATCGTGAAGTTTTAAGTGCCGTGGCTTATATGTTTAAATGGGAGTGTTCACATATAGAACGACACGATTTACTGTCGTCTACGACATTTTTTGCAGTGACAACAGATTGTCGTGATAGTGGGAACGGCTAGCACGACAGTCGTAAAACGATAAAAAATCGTTACGACTAAAACGTTACCGTTCAATCTATCGTAGCCACGATAAAAACATCATCTCGTCGTTTACACGTGATTTCCCTTCCCTTTGTAGCTTGCTAATGGTTCCAGGTAGTAGAGCCTCGCTGATTGGGAAGTACTACTTACCGTCTTACAGAAAATCGACGTAAAGTAACAGTACTGTTGCGTTAGTATATCTGTATAATCTATGGTTGCGTTTCGTTCGGTGACTGAGAGTGCCGGAGTGCAATCCATTGTTCCTTCTCCTTCATCCCATTCCTCCTCCTGTCCCTTTTCCCAATCCCAAGGGGCGGTGTCCATAGGCGGCGGTAATTTCTTACCATCAGGCGATCCGTCTGCTCGTTTGCCGCCTAATTTTATATTAAACAAAATATGTAAACGACAAAGCGACTGTCGTGAAACGATAAAATGCCGTCGCGATCCAATGGGAACAGCTAGATACGATAGTCGCTAAACGATAAAACATGTTGACGACAAACAATCGTATTAATGGGAACAGCAAGAGACGACAGTCGTCCAACGATAAATTAATCGTAACGACTCAGTGGGAACGCGCCCTAACAGAAATATGTGTCAAATTAGACGATCATGACAATAAATGTAGCAGAATACCAATTACTTACTAGTCAATGCAAAATCAAATCGGATTTCGTTCAAAATTTTAAAATATTATTATGTTCGGGATTTTTTAAAGACCAATCCAGGACTACGAATAAATTCTGTGTCACGGGGGACTCTACAAACATACAATCAACGGACATTAATTCCATCCAAGTATTTAAGTAAGGCAGCAGATGCAGTTATGACTATAATTATAATTGAAAGTACCTGTAATATCCCAGTACTATTACAAGCGCCATGACTGCAGATTTAGTCAGAAAACATTCGGTTTTCAATATCTGTAAACGAATCATCCACTAATATTCGAATACCGCAGACTGCCTCTGTGGTCCTGCGGTAGTGTTAGCGACTGCGGATCGTGAGGTCTCGGGTTCGATTCCCGGGTCGAACAAAAAGTGATATTGGGTTTTTCTGATAGGAATTATCCAATAGAAGTTCGGAGTCAGGAAGTTGGCGGTGTCACACCCCCGTGCCTCGGAAAGCACGTTAAGCCGTTGGTCCTGCGCCCAATCTCTCTCCGGTCGTGTCGCTTGTGGCGTCCCATCGGACTATGAGAGTTAGGGAATAGAGAGTGCACTTGTGTTTGCGCACACACTTGTGCACTATAATATGTCCCGCGCAGTTGGCAAGTCTCATATATAGACAAGCCGCCGTGCCCGAAATCGGTCGGGAGGACATTACATTATACCGCAGTGCTATTTTTTTCGAACAATTCGATTATATATTCGCAAAACTTCGTCAATACATACAACGTTTACGGTAACCGTATGTCGACTGCCAACATTCGAATATTTGCCACAATGTACTCTGAGGCCGGCGTTTTGTGAAAAAATACAATATTTTGCACCGCAGTCTGCAAGCCCGGCTTATGATCCGAAACGGTGTGATAGGGCTGACAGAACTCTCAAAATCATAGAGCAGGGAATTAAAATGAAGATTATTTGAGATGAGAGACAATGAAGTGGTAACGAATAAAGATGGGTTACCTCTCCGTGTCTCGGAGAGCAAGTTGTGCCGCCATTCTAGGCTGTCATGACGATGACAGGCAAGGCCTCACTTACAGTCCATTCACAGTTATTTTACCTCTGACAAATGTCGGTGTTTGTTTGCTTTATGTTGGTATGGTACTCTGTGATGACAGGTATGTTACCAGTGCATAACATTTTACCCAATTTTAGTGGAAACTAGAATGTCCATCTGTAACCACCATGAGTGTGTAATGTCAGTCTTATCTATACTTATAGACATTTTTTGAATGGAGAGAAAATCCTTATTTACATACGTCTATCGCGTTTTTTTGTATTAAATAGGTTTTTATGATAAGGAAAGTAATTGTAGTCTATATGATTTTTGCAGACAGACTTAAAAATGCCAAAATTTGAGGCAAGAGTGACTGAACGAGGGATTCGGGATGCAGATAGAATGTATTAGGCTATACAAAGTGTAAGAAAAGAAGTTTTCGCTCAGAGAAACAACTGACAGGAATGAGGTGCCGAGAATCTTTTTAGGATCAGATAAAAGCTATGACAGGTACCTATGTGAAATAGGACAAGAGGCAAACAACATTGTCAATTTAGCTGAAGAAGCTTTTCAATCTATCACTGCAGAAGACTGGCATGTGGCAAAAACAATGCGAACATGTGCGCCACATTGAAGACAAGCTTCGTGAAACAGATGGGTCTATGGATGCTGCGATGGACAGGTTCATAATAGAATTAAACTATGAGTCTGATACAGAATCTGACAGCAGTTACGAATCAGCATTGGCAGTCCGAGAATCTGACAGCAGCTACGAATTGTCATTGGCAGTCCGCATGGATCATTCTTATTCAAAATAAATGTGATAATTAAATTGGCAGTTTTCGTATTTGATAATTAAAACCTCACATTGACGTAAATAGACAAAATATTTATTATAACTATTTATCTTCATAGGAAATTAGTTATTTCGTAAGAAAATAAATGTACATGCGTATAGCCGAAGCCGATATCAAGAGGTTTTGTTACAAACATTAGGTACTTCCAAATATTTAATACGATCGCGTAGGCAATAAAAAAAAGTACGTTTTTAGCAATACCGTATAATATTTAAAATGGGAGTATTAGATACTAAATATAGCAACACAACGCCCAGGTTGGCCAATCTAACAGCTAGAGGTAAAATAACTGTGAACGGACTATAGGTACTTCAAATATTTTGACATTTGTGTAAACTGCCTCCGTGGTCCAGTAGATAGCGTATGTGAGTGCTGATCGGAGGTCCCGGGTTCGATTCCCGGGTCGGGCAAAAGTATTACTGGGTTTTTCCGAATACTCAGTAGCAGCTCGGAGTCTGTTGATGTGCCCGGTAATGGCAATAGACTCGCCCCCTATTACGTGGGACCTAAAAATTCATGACGAAATGTGGGTGTAATATTTACACCTCTGCCTACTCCTTCGGGGATACAGGCGTGGGACTATAAATAAATGGTGTAAACCATAGAAATGGCTATGTCCTTTTATAGCAAAAATTAAACGAAAGACGCTCTGTGTCATTATTCTGTCAAAGATAAGATCAGAAAGCAAATCGCTGGTTTCATAGTAAAAGTGCCATCGAGATAGTACTAAAGACTATGACGACGATTGTTATGTAACATTAACCTCATACATTAAAAAAATATCCTAAGGTAAGAAGTTTTTGTAGTCTCGAATAATATTGATAGTTTTAAACATGATGTAGTGGCTTCAACACATTAATGTACAGTCGAACAACTTCTTGCTAGATAACCATAAAGGCGAGAATTACTCAGCAAGACATCGTCGCTTCCAGTGCTACTTTACACACACATTGACACTCGTATATAAAACCAGTTTCTAGTGTGCCTCGAATCTATGAGCGAGCCAAGGGATTTTCCAAACTGGTCCACCGCCGACTTGTTTGATTGTACTTACGTTGTCAGTGCACATGTCTTCATTCTCAACACATGCCTTTTGATAACACGATACCGTCTTCTTAAAGGTGAAATACTAATGCAATTTCGAGCAACAGTATCCGACAATTTCATAATACAATGGTATTTAATCCGTTGGAGACTTTCTGTAATCAATTTTCACATCCAACTTGATTCCAAAATGTGTGAAATGAATTTTTGAGCAAACAGTCCAAAAGACGATGAATGAGTAATGGGCATGACACACGGAATGTAATAATCAAATAATTAATTAATACTTGTCAACGCGTCGTAAAGTGAGAACTATCTATCAATAGCTGTAATATTCACTACGGCTGAACACTGTCTTCCAAAATACAGGCTCAGCCTAGTTTGGGACTCAGTTTCAGTACCTTAAGCGCCTTCGATACCATAATGTATTGTGTCTTCTAAATCACTGGCCTTGTATGTCTATAGAATTTGTGACAATAAACACACACACGACTGCACGGTTGGCGTAGTGATTTAAGCCGTCGCCTCGCCGCTTGACACTGCGCCGAGTGTTGTGGGTTCGATCCCCACACGAGACAACACTTTGTGTGATCCATAGATTGTTGTTTCGAGTCTGGGTGTTAATTGTGTCCATTGGTTGTATGTTTGTAAAGTCCCCCGCGACACAGGATTTAGTCCTAGTGCGGGAGTTGTCTTTTTAAACGATAAAAAAAGAAAAAGAAATTAAAGGGGTAATGACACATTACATTCTTAATCCGTCACCACACATAAAAATAAGACTTCACAAAAATAAGTAGATGTATGCGTCAAACCCAAATACCTATTGCACTGCACAGTCAATAACTTAACGCCATTTAAAATAAAATTCTTCAACCACCCTTTCTTCCAAACACCTGGAACCAATATCCTTCTCCACAGTTCAGCAAACAAAACACACTTTACGTCTAAGCCCATCTGTTTCACATAACTTAGGCCAACATAATTCTGTATGTGTCATTCTCAGAACAATAAACAAAGAAATATAAAAATATTTTTCGCATTGGCAACCCTCGATTTCTGAACGATAAAAGGAACAAAAGACGCGTTGAACGGCACACGAGTTTCCGAACGATCATACTTTTCTATTAAGCGTATGTTAAACGGTTTAAAAAATGAAATGTATGTCTATTGTATATTTTTACTAGTATATACTCGCGGATTTGCCCCGGTGTAAAGGCATCGATAAAATGTAGCCAATGTGGTATTTTGATGTCATAGGCTTTTTAATCGGTTAAGTATTTTTGCGTGAAAACGCAACAAGCCGTTTGTTTCGTTCGTTCGCACCATAGATAATATAATATGTTCGCACCACTGACTTTTCGGAATTACGTGCGTATTAATTTTTTCAGGTAATTATCGCTTGCTTAACAGCTAAGCAAAACATCATGAGGAAATTTGCATGCACTTGCATGTCTTGTTCTCGAAAGTTCTTGTTTTCGAAATATGTGAAGTATTTATTTTATTTAAGTTACCAAGAGTTTAATCTTGATAAGCAAGGTGGGCAGTGGCCTTTATGTGAAGAGGCATGTATCCAGCAGTGGGATAAATTATAAGCATAACTTATGAATAATTCTTTTGCAGTTCTTTTAAGGATAATTTTTTTGAAACACTAGCCTTGATGAAGCTGTGATTTGTAAATAATCTGCTTCCGTGATATAGTGGATAGAGCTGATTAGGCGGTCCGAATTCTCAGTAGCAGCACGAAGTCTGTCAAAGTGCCCGGTAACGGCAATAGGCACGCCTCCTATTAAGTGGGACCTAATAATTCATAACATGGCGAAATGTGGGTGTAATATTACACCTCTGTACCTCTCTACCCCTTAGGGTATACAGGCGTGAGTGCATTTTAAGTTACCAAGACTTTATTAAAACTCGCACTGCAGGTAAGCCACAGTGGCCTCTGGCCTAACCATTCTCACAGCAAGAAGAGGCCTGTGCCCAGCAGTGGGACAGATTATAAGCATAACTAATAATCTGGGGGCACAGCAGTGCCCAAGCCAAGTCGACAAAAAAGCGGCACGGCCGTAACATCTTTTTCTCGAAGCAATTCAGGCCATTTTGGACCCCCCATAACTCCGTTGTGGATAAAACTAGAAGCCTGAATTCATACAAATACATTTTCAACCCGGCCCAAGTTTCAAAAAGTGTTCCTTGAGAGAGCTGCAATAAAATTAATCCCATAAAAAACAATACTTGTCAAAAAACCAAATCTCGCTACTCAGTTCTACTACCATAAAAGTTGTGAGATCCATGTAATACCAAGTCGGTTATTAATTTATTCAGTCCCTACTTAAGGGGATTAATTTTATTGCAGATCCCAAAAGGAACACTTTTTTGAAACACGGGCCGGGTTGACAATGTATTTGTATGAATTCTCCAATGATAACTTCAGTAATCAGTAATCTTTTTTTGCATTCCACAATGTGAACTTAGATGTATATAAGTTACATCTAAGTTAAACTAGAAGCAAGTAAGAGAGCATAATATTACATAACATTTTGCCAAATACCTAATATTTTAAAATTAAACTACAGCTTACGGATTTTATCGCTTTATATTGGTTTCACTAGTTATTACATTTAAACCGAATGATCTAGAAACTGTAATAACTAGTGAAACCAATATAACGCGATAAAATCTGTAAACTGTAGTTTAATTTTAAAATGAGTAACATTCGTGTAAATCCAAGAAAATACCTAATGTTCCGGCTACACGCTCCGTCTTGCCTGCGATCATGCCTGTAAAAACCTGTTTGCGCAGGTAAGCGCGCGCGTGTGGACGGTAAGACGGTAGCGCGCGCAGTCCTGAAGATTTGGACTGCGCAAACTTTACTTGCACGGTTTTACTTGAACGTGTGGCGGGTTATTCAAGCCATGCAACAGTCCGACGTAATTATTTTCGAGATTGTATTTACCTGCGCAAACAGGCATGATCGCAGGCAAGACGGAGCGTGTAGCCAGGCCATAGCCACTACAGTGTGTTCCGTCTTTTTGCACAGTCATGACTGCACAAACCGGACTGCGCAGGCAAGACGGAGCGTGTAGCCGGGCCATAATAGTTGTAGTGTCAGGCATACATACATACATAGACTAACGCCTGTTTCCCGGAGGGGTAGGCAGAGACTACGGAACGCCATTTGCAACGATCCTGACATATCTCTCTTGCTTCATTCACTCCCAAGGTATTCATATAATAACTGGAAAGTGAGCAGATGTGTTTTGTATGTTATCTTCTTGTCATCGTGTCGGCTTGTACGTAAACGGTGCTAAAAGGTCCTGTCGTGAAGTCTTCGCGACTACGACCTATAACTAGGTAAGGCGGGCCATTGAAGGGACGATCGGAGGATTGAAGAATTTTGTATAGATTGTTTGAATACTTCTTAAACTATGTTCATGGCTTTTAGTTTTTTATAAACCAGCTTTACGCTACAATAAATCAACTTGGTCTTACATGAAAAAAACATTTTTTAAAACCTTTACTGTGATTAAGACTTTTAATCTGTATAATGTTTTTCCTTTTGTAGTAAATATTCAAAGATACGCGTAATTGCAGCTTCGTGATATATTTTACATCCTCCATTTTTAGTTACCTATTCAAACTATACATTTGAAATACATATCTTTGTAAGATTATTTACTTACCTATATAAAACTGTCAACATCACAGTTTAAAATTTTTACTAGAAACGGATGCTTCTTGAAAACCGACAGTCTAATGTTACAGATACAAAACTTTTGTGATGTGTACACATCCCAACTAATATCTTATCTCAATATATAAAATCCTTGCGTTACTGACTGACTGACAGACAAGCTACAGCCTATTGGGCGTAAGAAGCTGAAATTTGGCATGTATGTTCCTTGGAGACCGTAGGGTTGCATTAAGAAGGGATTTCCCGAAATATCCGCGGGATCAGGCAAAACGGAAAATTCGAAAATATGTGCGTGCGAAGCCGCTGGCGTCCTCTA
Source organism: Euclidia mi (assembly GCA_944739405.2). Classification (NCBI taxonomy): domain Eukaryota; kingdom Metazoa; phylum Arthropoda; class Insecta; order Lepidoptera; family Erebidae; genus Euclidia; species Euclidia mi. Next base: position 11,774,632 of record OX123208.2, read on the forward strand.
GTTTATAATATAAAGGTGCTCAATCGTGTAATATTTCGAAATCTTCATCAATATCATCTTGGTTTATAATCTGTCCTGCTGTCAGGCACAGGCTTCTTCTCATTATGAGATGAGAAAGGCCGCAGTCCACCACGTCGGCATGTGTGTATGGAGCCTCTCCATGGCTCACACTAGAAGCCAGCTAGTGCTGGTAACGCAGGGTCTAGCCTGACTAATCCTTACACCACAATGGTTCACAATGGCTTACTACGTTTGACGACCGGTTGGCGTAGCGGGAGTGTAAGCGACTGCTACGCCGAAGGTCGCGAATTCAATTCCTGCTCAAGTCAAACATTTGTGTGCATGAAAATGGATGTTTGTCTTGGTCTGGGTGTTTCTATGTATAATATGTATCTATTTACAAAAAAAAAGTATATAAGTATGTTTATCCATTATCTAGTATCCATAGTACAAGCTTTGCTTAGTTTGGGTCTAGATGGTGATGTGTGTATGTGGTAGAATATTATTATTATATTATTATTACGTTAGCAATGTGTGCGTTGGCAGTCTTCACATGGCTTTCAAAAACAGTATCGAGAACTCTCAGCAAGTTTCCTTACAATGTTTTCCTTCTCTTAACAAACTGTTCGTAGCGATAGCTTCTATCAGACGACGTCGAAGACAACACGATCACACAGTCCACCACGTACGATCACCTCCCCAGCTCAGAGGATTCTCCCTCTAGTTGGACGAACAACACACCTTTATTCCTCCCTTCTACATTCCCACATATCAAATACGCACTTCGAAAAGTCAGTAATGCGTTCCAAAATTAATGGTAGCCTAAATTAATTCAGCGACTTATCTCCCTTGAATAGCCAGCTTACGAGTCATTATGTTACCATAAAGTGACGTATGAATAAGCTATGGGCCCTGAAAGCCGATCCGTCGGCGCCAGAGGCTGTTTGTGCCATATCCCACCGTTATCATGAAGATAGCGCCATTATAAACTTAGCTGGCAGATTGCGAGGAAATTTTTGAAGATAACAGTCAAGTCAGTCTTGAACGGATTGGACAATTTTTTTTGGGAGTTGTTTTCAGTGATCAGTTTTATTTTGTATTAGCTGAGATCGCGGTTACATACGCGTTATTTAGGGTACCTAACTGCTCAGCACTCATGGGTCATTACGTGATGTTAGCCTATAGCCTTCCTCGATAAAAGGGCTATACAACAAAAAATAATAATCGGACCAGTTGTTTCTGAGATTAGCGCGTTCAACCAAACAAACAAACTCTCCAGCTCATTATATAAGTATGGAATTGTAGTTAAATTGGCATTTTATATCATCATGATGATACATCATGAGTACAGTGTGGGAGTGAAAACGGTGGTAGTGGTTGTGCGCGCAATAAACGAGTAAGAAAGCGGGTAGACCGGTTCACTTGTTTATAACATTCATCCACCCGCAATACCCTCAGTACATCCGTGAATATGGCGCTTACAACAGTGCCGAAATATCAATTACTCAAAACAAAGGTAGGAACAGTAAAAAGTAATTATAGTGACCACGAAAGTTTAAATTCCTATATTCATCAGCTTTGTTTCTAGTCAGTCCAACTGTACACAGATCTCTTCTCATTACGAGCAGGCCATTCTCGAGCATGCTGGCCAAATACGCATTGGTACATTTCACATGTCTGCCGAGTACTCTCAGACATGCAAATTTCCTCACAATGTTTATCGTATTATCAAGCCATAATAAACAATTTATTAACTTCGAAATTTTTGTGGTGCCAAGTTTGAACTCAGATCCTTTTGCGAAGCAGTCTGCCAGTCTCACCACTAGGCTATAACTGCCGTTTTAGTAGTGAATAAATACTTAATAAACGAAGTACGTTTCTATTAGGCATAGGCCGTTGCATTCCGACGTATAAAGGTCTGTGATAATTAAGTTAAAAGTAATTAAAGTCGAATTCTGTACGAATGATTGATGAGAGAACACGCCTAAACGCATTGTGTTCGAGCTCACTCAAACATTATAATTATATAGGTTTTTGTAACGTTTCGAATTTAAAATGGTCACGATTTCACGTTGTGTCAGTATACATACATACATACATACATAGACTCACGCCTGTTTCCCGAAGGGGTAGGCAGAGGCATATTAAACGCCCACTTTTCGCCAGTGTTTTGATCCCACGTAATAGGTGGCGAGCCTATTGCCGCTTATCGGGATATTTTGTTTGCCAGAGCCTCGTCCGTTGATCGGCAGGTGCACCACTTGCAGGTGAGGTTGGCTTGGGACCCTAAGTTCTTGGTGGGAACCCTATGCACCCTGTGTCAGTATGTAGTTTTAAAAAAGGGTTTTTAAAGATTTATTTCAGAGCTGTTTTGAGTTCTGAGTGTTTTTAAAAACTACTCTAGTACTTGGACTACCTCTTGAATCACGGAGGACTTAACAAGCTTTCAACCAACGGACACAATAACACCCAGAAACAACAATTTGTGTATCACACAACATGTTGTCATGATCGTACTCATCATCATCATCAGCCTTTAACAGTCCACTGCTGGACTAGGCCTCTCCTTTGAAAGGAGGAATTGGCCTACTATACCACGCTGGCCAAACGGGTTGGTATAGGGTTTGTATCAAGTTTTCCTTCTCTTACAGTGTTGTTCTCTGCATAATATGCTCCCTCTGTCGGCTCTTACGACACCTATGGGATGATATGGGGTGGTGACAATTCATATTCTTAATCTGTCACCACACGGATCGTACTCACATAAATTTTATTACTGTAGTTTTAAAACATTACAAAACTGCGATTGCAAAACATTACAACATGAGTAATCATTAAAACCTCTACGCCAATGTATGTGTCTGAGTGTTTTTGAATTTATTTCATGTACATTTGTGTAATACTCTACGTTTCCGAATTCATTCTTAGAGCGGGAGTCCAGTAACAACAAAAACTATAATAAAAATAGGAATAACACATAACATAACTGCACGCATTTTATCCCCGAAGAGGTAGGCAGAGGTGTATTACACGTCACACTTCGCCAGTTATGCTTAGGTTCCAATGTAATAGGGGGCGAGCCTATTGCCATCTACCGGGCACATTGTTAAGCGAGCGATAATTACCATTTTTAATACACACATAACTCCGAAAAGTCAGAGGTGTGCGCCCAGGGTACCTGGGGATCGAAGCCGAGACCATCATCTCGACAGTCCGTTACGTACACCACGGGGCAATCGCCGCTGTTTACTAAAATTAAAATATAATCATCATCATCATCATCATATCAGCCAAACGACGTCCACTGCTGGACATAGGCCTCCCCCAATGTTCTCCACACAGACCGGTCTTGAGCCGCCCGCATCCAACCGCCTCCCGCGATCTTGACGAGGTCGTCGGTCCACCTTGCGGGGAAAATAATATATATATATTATTTATTTGCACAGGATGTTCAAGATACAATCAAACAAGTCGGCGCTGGACCAGTTTGAAAAAAAATCCCTTGGCTCGCTCATAGAATCGAGGCATACTAGAAGCTGGTTTTGTATACGAGTGTTAATGTACGTGTAAAGTAGCACTGGAAGCGACGATGTCTTGCTGAGCGATTCTCGCCCTTATGGTGGTCTAGCGGGAAGTTGTTCGACTGTACGTATTTTACTGCTTGCAAAAAACCGTAATGTAACCAAGACTCTAAATGCTCACAATATAAAAATAAAATAGAATAAACATTTTAAAAGCTTTTAAAATTCTTTACGGCGTTTCGCTCTTACGAAAATTAAAAAATTAAATAGTCCCATAAAGAAACGATTCCAATGCAAATAAAAAGCCACAGATGGTGAAGCTAATACATTAAATACATAAAAAATAACATTTTTAATCATAATAAAAAACAATTTGTTACAGAAAAAAGTAACATAGTAATTTCTTGGGTTAAAGCGAATGTTTAATGCGAATGTCAAAATATTTAAAAAATATTCGCAGTAATTACCTACCTTCTTTTATACCAGCGCGGAGTCGCGCATGCCATACAACACTATGGTATATTCACGTTACACCTCTACTAAGGGTAGTCGAAGACACCGAGGTGGTTTTTAGTGGGTAAGGCGAACATGCTTAGGTAGTCACACATACTCTCATTTCGTGTAAGAGGCGACTAGGGAAGTAGTACACGAAGCTAATAACATATTTTCCGTCATATATTAGGCTGGCCTGAGGGGTTGGTATAGGCCTTTATACCAATCGGTATGGCCAGTATGATAGAGGCAGCATGCCAATTCCTTCTCACAATGCTACTGTGACGCATATTAACAGTTTCACTGTTCCGTGTATCATATGTGATTCATAAAAATTGTTTTTTCTATTGTGTCTCGCGCCGGACAGCTAATGGGTTAAGAGACGCCTATGTCCGGCAGTATATTGCGATATGTTTAATGATGATGACATACTTACTCCACCCATGTCCAAACACAATATTTTTGTGGTGATGGTAGATAGATCACCTGCAAGGATTTTCGGTAGCGTTATAAAAAAAGGAAGGATTTACTTTAGTATAAGTACTTCAAAATGGAGCATGGTGGGGTAAAATGGAAATGACCGGAAATTTTATTTTGGACGAATAATGATTTTACGATTTACGATTTTACGGACGAATAAAAAACAGGACAGGTTCGAAGTACCCTGAACAGAAGGGCATGCATGAGGAATCTGATGGGAGTGAATGAAGCAAGAGAGATATGTCAGGATTGTTGCAAATGGCGTTCCGTAGTCTCTGCCTACCCCTCCGGGAAACAGGCGTGAGTCTATGTATGTATGTATGTATGATTTTACGAGTAACGTTGAAATGTTATTAAAAATCCATAATACTATTGTGGTATGTCAAGCTTTTACGCTTTCTCGACACGTAAACAACACATGTTGGGGGCTGAAATACATATTTATACTCTTTTAAAGTTAACCCATATAAGAATCTATGCGATTTAGACCCAACATAAAACAATATTATACATTATTCCTATTAAACTGTATATAGGTAGGTGTTAATTAAAACGATTTAAAGACACGTCTTTGTCAGATTCATTGTAGAAAATTAAACATTAACTTCAATAAAATTATCTCAGTTTTAATTAAATTTTGTAAGGTCTGTTTCCACGATATCGCCATACTCTCGGAACTTATAAATAAATAATTGTTAAAATAACTATTAAAATCACACCCTAAAATGTTTAACCTATACCTATAAAACTAATAATAGCGTTTTATGATGATAATTTCAATAACACAACTCACCAAAAAATTTAACCCAACATCACTCTTCTTACAAAAATCACCATCACATTGCAAATAAGTTTCAACACAACCACAACAAAAGCCAAACACCCAATGTTCATTATATAGAACATAGAACTCAATCTATTTTCCCCATTTTACACAGCGCCTGTCCTTTAATTATTGGCCAGCAAAGTTATAGAGCTATTAAAACGAATTGGTTTTCTGCAAAATGTTAATATATTGTAGTCTATTAGTACACGGAGCGGGAATTAGATTGTCTTTTTATAACGACGTCTATTTTATTTACAGCTGTTTGGGTGTACCTTTGTGAATCAATTCTTGTGGGTAATAAAATGTACCTATTGTTTTTGTGAAGAAAGCCTTGGGGGTTACCTTTGGATTTAATTAGGTTGAGATGATGATGATTTTGTTGATTTATTTAGTACATTATTCGGTGTTTTCTTTTGCGTTTATGATTGTTATTTTGTTATCTTATGACCTTATAAGTAATATAATACTTAAAAAACTTCGGTTTGCCTTTCCACTAAGGACGACTATTATATTTTTTCCTCTCTAATGTTTACAATATTTGAGAGACAGGCATCCGACCACCAGTAATGAGGAGATCTGTAGAAGAACCAAAGGTGCTGACATTGCTCTCCGAATAGCTGAAGCCTTATTGGGCAGGACACATAGCTCGAAGAACCGTCGGCCGCTAAGAAACGTTCTGGAGATGCGCTCACGCTTCTTGCTTTCCGCAAAGTGGTCCGAAGATCTTGTATCCCGGCAAGCGATTGCATGCGGGTGGCTCAAGATTAGTCTAGTAGATAGCTTTGGGGAGGCCTATGACCAGCAAATGTTTCGGCTGTGATGATCAGGCACCTTGCAATTTTAATTCATCAGCAAACTTACTTAATGTATTAATAACAACTTTTGAAACTTCTGAAAGATGTGACGAGGATTGAGAAAGGAATGCTGAAATGGTTAGGATACGTGGAGTGAATGAGTGAAGAAAGAATGACGTATCAGATATTATAAAGCAAATGCGTGGGGGCAAGTCGGTCTCAGCAGACCCTGTCGGACAATCGTCGACCAAACGGACGTCCTAAGAAACGGAAATGTCCGAAGTACCCGGAACCGGCGAGCATGTATGAAAAGAGAATTGAGTGTAGAGGAAGCGCGTGAGGTTTGCAAAGGATATAAGCAAGTAGCGTTCTGTTGTCTCTACCTACCTCGACGGGAAAAAGGCGTGAGTATACGTATGCATGTACAACATTTGTCTCGTCTGAGACTTTAACCCATAATAACCAACCACACGATCAATTCATGTTTCACACCGCACTATAAACGCATATAAATTCACAACTAATAAAATAAAAATCCAGGCTAACTCCATGTATAATAAATAGAGTATTAAACCCATCCGATGGCTCAGTGGTAATGAAATTAGCTGTTTGCCCGGCCCAGGACTCCAGCCCTGTTAGAGGCGCTAATTTGAACACCGTAATGCATTTTATGACGTAAGGTATAGAGTGAAGAATCTCGTAGAGGATACATTTACTTAAACTTTCGGGGTCATTTAAACTTATTTTAAACTGTCTTTCGGGATATATACCACGTACCTTTGTTTGGAGTAACCGATATTTCGGCACTGTTGCAAGCGCCATGTTCACGGATATACAGAGGGCATTACCCTCTCCTCTACCTCTGGTATATATCCCGAAAGACAATTTAAAATAAGATACATTTACTTGTTAAATTTTACTGTTATATCTACTGTCTACGATCCGGTAGCGTAACGGGAGTGTCACCGATTGCCACGCTAAAGGTGACGGGTGAACATGGATTTTGTGTTGGTCTGGATGTTTCTATGTATGATACATGTGTATTTACAAAAAAATATATAATTATGTATGTCTACCCATTGTCTAGTACCCATAGTACAAGCTCTGCTTAGTCAGGGACTAGATGGTGTTGTGTGTAAGTAGTAGAATATATTTTAAAGCGCAAGTCTGCACAAGGAAAATAACCTGTATTACGCAAAACATTACTAACAGCAGACTTGAAGAACAAACCCTTGCTGCGTGCAAAAACGTGTTGCTTGTATTACTACCCACCCAGTCTCTGGCTAATCCCACAGTGTCAGATATTTTTTGGTTCAAATCAAAGAGCCCTAACTCAGCAGCAAAAAAATTACACCTATTGTACTATGGCTGGCAGCCACTGGAAACGAAGAGCTATAAATCGGCCTCAGATGCGTGCCATTATATTCCACTACATTCACACAACACCATCTAGTCCCAAACTAAGCAGAGCTTGTACTATGGGTACTGGATAATAGATAAACATACATATATACTTCTTTTTTGTTGTACATACATACATATTATACATAGAAACACCCAGACCAAGACAAACATCCATGTTCATGCACACAAATGTTTGACTTGAGCGGGAATCGAACCCGCGGCTTTCGGCGTAGCAGTCGTTTATACTCCCGCGGCGCCAACCTGACTGGAGAAGCTTGACTATGGCAGGCTGATGATGATGATAGTACTACATCTAATCTATTACTAATATATAAAGCTGAAGAGTTTGTTTGTCTGTTTGTTTGGTTGAACGCGCTAATCTCAGGAACTACTGGTCCGATTTAAAAAATTCTTTCAGTGTTAGATAGGTCATTTATCGAGGAAGGCTATAGGCTATATAACATCTCGCTATGAGCCACGGGAGCGGAGCAGTAGCCTTAAATAACGCGGGTGTAACCGCGGGCATCATCTAGTTTTACATATAATAATAAATTGTACAAGATTCTGCCCGCATCACCCACAGAGGTCTCGATTACTGCGACAAAAGAACTTCTGCGTACTCTGCTAAATAATATAAAACAGAATTTCAAAAAACCGTTTATTTATTTATACAGGAAAGAGTTACAAACATCCTCACAAACTTGCGCGTTGTGGCGCTCATAGCGTAACTTGCCTTGCAGATCATTATTGGTCGGAAAAGTTAAGCAACACTTGTCCAGGTCACCACTTGGATGGGTGACCGCTTGTGGTATTTATATCAGAGAGCTACCGTGACTGCCTCCGTGGTCCAGTGGATAGCGTATCTAGCATTGTGTTATTTGGTACTACTTACTTACTATGCTAAACTTGCTTATTGACTTTAATGTAATCCTGTCTGTCAATAAAAAAAAAATGTATATAATTATGCCTATGGGACGGTCTAGGCCACTAAGGAATGTAGTATCTTTGCGAAGAGACGGGCAACTCGATATCAAACTTTATAGCAACCTGTCTGGCCGGCCTGGAATAGTAGGCCAAATCCTTCAATTGCCTCCAATGCTTTTCATGCAAGATGCTTTTTAGTCTAGTTAGTCTATGCCTCCGTGGTACAGTGGAGAGCGTATGACTGCTAATCGGACGTCCCGGGTTCGATTCCCGGGTCGGGCAAAATTGTTACTGGGTTTTTCCGAATACTCAGTAGCACCCCGGAGTCTGGTGATGTGCCCGGTAACGGCAATAGGCTCGCCCCCTATTACGTGGGACCTAAAAATTCATGGTGAAATGTGGGTGTAAAATTTACACCTCTGCCTACCCCTTCGGGGATACAGGCATGTGACTATAAATAAAAATAAGCTACCGTGCTTTGAAGGGTTCGTAAACCTGGCGGGCCCTGTTCTTGTCTCTGTACAAGAGTTGTTAGGCCATGTCGGAGGCCTTGCGGTCTGAAAACCACGACTCCAGAGTTGGCAACACACTGACACGCAAAACGAACATACAACCGTCACGTTTGTAATGGTAGTAGGATTAGGTAGAATACGTAAGTTATGTAGTCGACTACGGAATTCAATATTCGATCTATAGATAGATATGTAGATTTTAGATTCGTTTTTGAGATAAGCTCCATACAAAATAGGGTTCCCACCAAGAACATAGGGTCCCAAGCCAACCTCACCTGCAAGTGGTGCACCTGCTTATCAACGGACGAGGCTCTGGCGAACAAAATATCCCGATAAGCGGCAATAGGCTCGCCACCTATTACGTGGGATCAAAAACTGGCGAAAAGTGGGCGTTTAATATGCCTCTGCCTACCCCCTCGGGGAAACAGGCGTGAGTCTATGTATGTATGTAAAATATGTCAAACACGAATCTCGAATCTCAAAATCCATGTATAGATCGAATATTGAAATTGGCCGTTAGTAATATTAGATGGTATATCTAAACATTGTTGTGTCTATGGCGGCAACATTTGGCGCGGAGCTTCGCTTTCGGTAAATATTTACGTGTGATTCAGCGTTCGCCGCCGCTAAAATGGCGCTCACATTATCTTCTACGCTCGCCGATATATTTTTAGAGTGATGGTAGTTTTAAATTGCCTTTGGGGATATTTAGTATGTACCACGTACCTACTATTGCTTAGAGAATCCGATATTTCTGCACTGTTACAAGCGCCACGAATAATATCCGTGATATAATGAATTATTATAGGTGAATAAATGTTTCTTGGTAATGGAATATTGGCAAGTTGAAACAAAGGTACGTGGTATTCCGCAAGACAATTTTAAACAAATTTCAATGAACACGAAAGTTTAAATTCATATTTTTGAGATGTAACCTTTCTTTACATTGACATCAGAAGTCTGCCAACCAGCACTTGGCCAGTGTGGTGGACAATGGCCTTACCCTTATCATAGTGGTAAGAGTCTGTGCCCAGCATAAAGACAGAATAATAAACAAGACTGAAGTAAATAGAATAATAAATAAAGATGCCTTATCTAGTCTAGTACATTCTTCTTTCAATATCCAATCCATTCTTCCTTGGAATGCTCTCTCTCCCGAAGTTAGAGCGTCCACTAACCGCGAGATGTTCAAATTCAGAGTTCGCCAGGTATTTTATAGTGAACTAGAGGACGCCAGCAGCTACGCCTGCATTCTTTTTTAATTTACCCGTTTTGGCCGATCCCGTGGGAATTTCGGGAAATCCCTTCTTAGTGCGCCCCTACGGTCCCCAAGGAACATACATGCCAAATTTCAGCTTCCTGCGCCCAATAGTTTCGGCTGTAGCGTGTCTGTCAGTCAGTCAGTAACGCAAGGATTTTATATATTAAGATTGTCGGAAGCTTCTCAGTAGCACTTTCTTACCTGTTAGTAGTATTTAAACATTTATTTATATTAGTAAAGTATATGTATATAGTTGCGTGCTAAACAAAAGTGATTGATATGCATGTAGAAGGACGAAAAGGGAGAGGACGGCCAAGGAAAAGATGGATGGACTGTGTGAGGATGGATACGAAAGAGAAAGGGGTAAACGATCGGATGACTGGTGACAGAGAAGTATGGATGCGAAGGACATACTGCGCCGACCCCAAATAAATTGGGACCAGGGCAAGACAATGATGATGAGTTGTGTTCTAACCATCTTAAAGAAAAGAGTAGGTTCTTAATTCCACTGCATATTTTATTAATTCGTTAAATTATTTGTTTCTAGAAGCGTCATTTTAGCATTCGTGATACGAAAACGGTAACGTGCGGGTTTATATATAAAGGCTATTGGCCGATCAGTCAACGTTGGCGGCTCAACCTTACAACGTAATAGTGGGCCTTATATGTTATACGTATATGTGTGTGGCAACTAATGGTATAATGATATATCACATTATTGAAGCATTAGCGAGACTTGACTAGCTGTGTGTTTGACCCGGAGCATTTGGCGTTCCATAGTCTCTGCCTACCCTAATGGGAGACAGGCGTGACGATAGATAGATAGATTGGCTTGCGTTCGTAATAGGTTGTAAAAGTTAAGCAACGCTAACACAGGTAGCCATTTGGGTGCGTGACCGCATGTGGTATTTACATCAGAGCGCCACTGTCGTTTGGAAGGCATGTAAAGCTGTCGGTCCCGGTTCTTGTCTCAAGGGTAAGAATCGTTAGGCCATGTCGGAAACCTTCGAGAGATCTGACAACGCTGACACGTCCGACACCAGAGCCCATACGGGAAAGGAAAAAATAAAAGCATTAGCTGGTCACTCAAGTGTGTTTTATGTTTGCGTTAAGGAATGCGACAGCCTAGTGGTAAGACCAACAGATTGGCGACTGTCGTGGTGGACCGTGGTCAGCAGTCGCACAGTTTATACATGTGTCAATTTTTTTTTGTAATTGGAGTAATCCTCTAGTACTTCTTCTGCGTGGGGATCGGCAGAGGGATGTACCGGATTTCTACCGGCTAAACCTTCACTGTGTTCAACTTTGGCTTATGGCCGGATTTGCGGGACCGATCGAGCATTCAGTGCTCCCATCACTTACTACTTTTAGGGGGGGGGGGCAGATAATTCTTGTCCTTTGGCTCATAGGAATTAGGGGCTCTTGGGCACCCAAGTGCTCTGCCACAATTCTTTTGTACCCGTCTCGGTACGACTTAAGACGGACTATCACTGTGCTATCTCTACACCGTACCAGAGCATTTATAGATAAACTAAACGTAGAGCGAATTTTCTAACTACATCATTTTATATTTTTCTGAGATTCCACTCATGTTCCTACTACTGTATCAGCTTTGTAGCCAAGCTCAGCAGCGGAAATTATCGAATACTAGTTTTAACACTCGTGAAGTCTCGGAATAGTTTTCTCAGAAGTAAATTGATGGAGTAGGAAAATGCTATCTTTATCCCCAATCATCTCTATGGCCATTACAAAGAGGGAGACAAATAATATAGTAACAAAATGGATAGTGTTCGCGACAGACATTAAAACTATGACAGTGAATAGTGTTTTCGAAACCGCGAGTGAAAATCGTATAAATCGACGTGTCAAAACGTTAAAAAATAGCTAAAATAGTGTAAATGGTTAGATTGTTAATATACAACAACTATGTAATACATGAACATTAGTCTTAAACTTGTGCTAACTGTAGGGATCACAGATTTAACAAACATGTTCTGTAGTCTTAGGTAGGGACCTTAGATATCAAATCATAAATAGCGTTATCAGTAGAGATAGATAAGAGTTAATACTTCATAAAACAGCTGTTTGTTTATATAGTCGTTTTATAGTTTTATAAGTGTTTTTTGACTTCATATAGACTTGAAATCATGTCTAGATACCTTTTTATTGCTAGTTATTACGTTATATAGTTAAAATAAGCATAATAACAAACATTCGTATGTTTATCATAAATTTTGTTTATTTACGATAGTATTTACTTAAGAAATTCTGTAATTTTTTTATGATTCATAAGTTATCATGTGATAGGTTCGAATTGAATAAAGATATTTTCATGGTGTTTGTTTTAATAGATGCCCCATATAGTTGCACACAACGGCCTACCAAAATTATATATATAAATTTAGTATACGATAGTTTTTCAATAGAAAATATAGTGGGTGTAACTCCCAAAAAATGCTGTCACACAAGGGCCCCTTGTGTGACAGCATTTTTTGGGAGTTTTTATGGAATAACTTAGTGACGCTAGTAGTTAGGTTTAGGTATTGTATACCGATAGATAGAACTTAATGAGACCTATCTAACGATGTATAGAACATGTATGTATGTATAATAGGAACGAATCATACGTAACATTTGTACTGTATTTGAAATAAAAATAAACGAAAGATTTTCTGTGCACGTGTTCGGTGCGATGGTCGTCGATAAGGTAAAGTTTCGAGGTACTTAAGCGACCACCAATTCGGCCAGTTGTTGGCGTCTCAACCACCATCTTGTGACCTATGTAACCATCAAGCACCGCACACCTGAACAGCATCGCTCTCAACGTATGAAGATGTTTCATTTCTGAAGCCCTTACACATCGAAGCCATACAGTCCACACACATAGAAGAACACGCATCGTCGTAGGCACACGTCAGCAGCACACTACCAGCGCACTGTAGCGGACTAGCAAAGGTTCGATTCCTGGCATCCGTTACAGATAGAAAAGACGACAACTGAGCTTCTCAGCTTACATTTACTTCTTTGTTCTTTTTTATACAGAGCTCTAGCACTAAGAATTAATCCTGTGTCGCGAGATACTCTATTAACATTTATTCAACAAAGTATTCCTAGACTAGAAACAACAATAGGGAAGTTTCCTGTAAGTAAAATAAATTACACAAGTATTTCTAGCTAGTGAAACATGTCAAAATAATAGTAGTTTCATTCATCAATTAATGTTAAAACTTTATTTAACATGTTTTATCGTCAATTTATTAATAATAAGTATTCTACTTGACAGCAAAACACTATGACGTCACTACGTCATATTTCATACAAAACCCTTGGCAAAGGTCGTTTTAGACATTTCATTAAAAGGGCTTGATTTGACTAGTTGGAAACAACCCAAGTGAACCACACAAAGTGTTGTCTAGTGTGAAGATCGAACTCACAGCTCTCAGCGCAGTTCTCTCTTCAAGGCGACCGCTTAAACTACTACGCACGTCGAGTCGATTTCTCGAAATACACACTTATATTATAAGTAAACTGGCTCAGCAGAAGCGTGTCTTACAAATGCCTCGTGTTGCTATCTCATATTTATACACACTGTTACCAAACCAAACAAAGTTATTAAGCAATGCAATTTAAATATTTATCCGGCACCACCTCCGCGTTTTCCGTCAGATCCAATCTGATCGTCAATCACACACCATTGGGTGCACGACTGCACGTCTAATGAAACTCTTCAACCGATAAGCACATCGCTTAATTAAAGTGAGACTAACAGACAATATATTGACTGGTATATGCATGTAAATGTTGGAAAAATAGCCATAATTAGTGTTATTAGGAAGCGCGGCGGGAGGCCCCGACGGACAAAATTATGTCATACAGGTTCAATATTTGTGATCCGACGTGTTTTGGGTAATTGGGTGGATCTATGGTTTTATGGTTCCGTATCTCATTCAAAATTTTAATCTCAAAGCTTATACCTGGTGAGTATCGTAGAGTTGTTCAAATACAAGTAATCTTTATTCGCAGTAAATAGGGCTTTTTACATATGTAAGTGTTGGGATTTAATGTAACAGAACAGGCCTACATAACTATTTTATTGCAGTCCAGGTTGCATCCGAAATTTCTCTTTGAAGCCCAGCGTTTGCTTACTGGTCGACTATCAGGTTATTTAAGGTAATTACTACCTTTATTGACTATAGAACTTCATGACGGATTTACGCACATTGCCGCAGAGGAGTGTGTGACTTTCATCGTCAGTCATCTATACAATTGACGATGGCGAACGCGCTGAACTTGGCCAACTTCTAGATTGGCTCTCATGTCTCCATTTTATGTGCAAGAATTGTAACTTAAAAGAAGCATAATTAAAACATTATCGATACTGTTGAAAAATAGAAAAATATTAAGAAGGATGAAGAGGAATCACATTAAAAATAAATAGGCACATACAATACTAAAGCACTATCTCCATCTACGTCTATGTTACATGGTAGGTATGATAGTATGGTATTTCTTTTACTTTGCCTTTTGCTACGCCGATCACACTTATATTACTCACTGCAGGCAAAAAGAAATGTCTCAAAAAATTGATACTAACCTTTCAAACAGACAATAGTAAAGCAGATTAGATACCTCATGAGATCATACTAAATCCGAAAACCATTATTATTTTATGACATACGAAATACTAATGTCAAAACTGCTATGGAACCCAAATACCCATCGCGCACCTACATCACGCCACAATTAACATAAGTATAAGCAATAATAATAAATTTATTAAAATATTCAACGTATGACAAAGTCGGTCCAACGTTGGGGGATTATTGCAAAATTATTCATTACTTAGATAAATAACAAGATTGGATGTAGTTTGATTGGTATCGGGCCATCTTTGAGATGGTATGCCACGGACCGCATTTATGGACGTTCGATTCCCGGAATGTTAAACAAATATTTGGCTTGGTGACGGAATGTGGATACATGGTGGTATTGGCTGTGCCCATTTCACATGCGTGTCTATAAGATGACATGATGTCATCTAAAAGTAGGGAAGCTGATAATATTTTTATTCATAAAACAATTCATACGCCATGCGTATTAAAATTTACAATAAATTACCAAATTTTGTAAAAATAATGCTCATAAATATATTTATACCAGCGTTACGTAGTTGGCTCATGCAGAAAAACTTTTATTCTATTAAAGATTTTTTTTCAAACAATTATGATTCGGTGTAATGAATGCCTAATTGACCTATTAATAAACATGTATATGACATCAATACTATTAAATATGATTGTTACACTTCACATTGCATGTTCCTACATTTGCATGCCATTTTAAATTGGCTAAACGGGCTTGCACCTTTATATAATTATATTATCATGAAATCAACATCTGTAATGTACCCTGTTTACAGCAAATTAAGATATTCTATTCTATAGGGTCACGCCTGTATCCCCGAAGGGGTGGGCAGAGGTGTAATGTTACACCCACATTTCGCCATGTTATAAATTTGTAGGTCCCACGTAATAGGGAGCGAGCCTATTTCCGTTACCAGACTCCGCCCGTCGTGTTACTGAGAATTCAGATAAACTCGGTAATCTTTTGCCCTATACAGGAATAGCATACGCTTTTTTTATAGTAATAGGCGGCAAACGAGCAGACGGATCGCCTGATGGTAAGCAATTACCGCCGCCCATGGACACAAGCAACACCACAGGAGTCACAAGTGCGTTGCCGTCCCTTGGGATTAGGAAAAGGGATAGGATGAGGAAGGGTTAAGGGAGAAGGAATAGGGTATAGGGCCTCCGGAACTCTCACTCACCGAACGAAACGCAACAGTTTAGGTGTTACTTTACGTCGATTTTCTGTGAGAGGGTAGTACTGCCGCGGTCGAGCCGGCCCATTCATGCTGAAATCAGCAAGGCTCTACTACCTGTAGAATGGTATGTACTGGACCACCACAGCGGCAGTCAATTTTAAATTTAAATGTTTTAAAGCTCTCCATAATTATGTTCTACACATTGTTTTACATGTTTTTACAGACATAAATACACCAAAATATATGGATGAATATTTGTAACTCTGTCACGCAAAAACTATTGCACGGATTTTGAGAAAACTTTGCAGTAATACAGCTTATACAATGTCTCGATAACTGATCGCCATGCAAGCGAAGCTACAAGCAGATGCTAGTTTTATCTAATATCAAGGTTATGATGAATTTCTACGTAAGTAGTGTCTGTCTTAAGATCAGCACCTATCACTTCTCAGATTAAAAATAACTTTACCTCTCATTAAACTATCATCATCATCATCAGCCCTGTAAATAAACTGTCCTACTGCTGGGCACGGGCCTCTTCTCACTATGAGACGGTTAAGGCCATAGTCCACCACGCTGGCCGAGTTCGCAGACTTCACATGTCTTTTGTAGGCGTGGTAAGAGTTTACTTTATTATATACTTGGAGACAGGCTGCATGTTTTAGTGATATCAAAATGCCATCTAAACCCTATTAAATGCATATTTATATAGATATTAAGAGAACTAATGTCTATCATATATTTTTATTTGATTGACCTTATTCGATACTAACTGGTTGATATCCGGCTATCTGAACGAGTTCTATCAGAAAATGTTAAGCCTTTTAGATGATCTGGTGATGATGATTTGTGTAAACATAATGGCGCTGATACATCTGAGCATTCACTTGTAACAGAACAGCGAGCATTCGTCGCTTTTTAGGGTTCCGTACCTCAAGGTAAAAAAAGGAACCTTTATAAGATCACTTTCTTGTCCGTCTGTCTGTCTGTCTGTCTGTCTGTCCGTGTGTCACCACCGATTTTCTCAGGAACGGGTGGACCTAGCAAATTGCAATTTATACCAGATACTGAGGTCTATGGTTGCTATTAGGTGTATGAAAATCAGGGTCCTGGGTCAACCCAATAAAAAGATATGGTCAAAATTAGATTTTTGCGAAAACTTGTAAGTACCAAAATTAACCTTAATTTTCAACTTTTATTAATTTTCGGAATTTTTCCTTTACTTGTGCTGTAAGACCTTGGTTTTGACCAAAATTGACAATTCTAGGTCAACCGTAAGTACCCTATAGGTTTTGGGTCGAAAACCTATACGGTAGTTCCCGTTGAACTAGAATCACGAAATTTGGCCAAAAGCAGGGTCGTACAGCACAAATAAAGGAAAAAGTACAAAAAATAAAAAAAGTTGAAAATTTAAGGGTGTCCCCATACATAGTAGACTCCATTTAAGATAGTCCTCTAAGTTGTATGGGCGCTCATACAGATTTAGAGGACTAGCGTAATTCAACCTCAAATAAGGTAAAATGCGTACGGAACCCTCGGTGCGCGAGTCAAACTCGCACTTGCCCGAATTTTTATTTTGTCGAACTGAACAACGAACATTGCTACGAACATTTGATTAGCGAACACTCCAATCCTTAGAATATAGAAAAAATATAGGAACCGCACTACAGCACAGGAGTTTTACTCAATATATTTACTTCACTTTGACTTCTGTTTTTACCTCATGTAAGAGAAAGATAAATACACAAATGACGTTTCAAATATTCGGAGGTTGTCACTAATTTTAACTTGACTAGTGATGGGCTCACTCAGAATGAATATCGGTAAAATATGGATTATGTTTAAAATAAATCCTTAGATTTGGTTTACTTAGAATGAATACCGATTGAATGTTGATAAATTCTTAAACACCAATTAAATTACGAAAATAATTATATATTTTTATTACATTTTTGATGAATAAAGCAATTGATATTTATTATATTTCTAATAAGCACTTGTTATTCGTTTTTTTTTTTTTATTTATAGACTCACGCCTGTATCCCCGAAGGGGTAGGAAGAGGTCTAATAATACACCCACATTTCGCCATGAATTTTTAGGTCCCACGTAATAGGGGGCGAGCCTATTGCCGTACCGGGCACATTACCAGACTCCGAGCTGTTACTGAGAATTTCCTAACGGAAAAAACACACTTTGCCCGATCCGGGAATCGAACCCGAGACCTCGCAATCCTACGCGCACATTTATGCCGCGAGACCAACGAGGCAAGTAGTTATTAGTAATATGCTTTAATATACTTAAACCGCCATTGTATTCTAAGGCTCGCCAGAATGTTCGCGAGAATGCTCGCTAAAACACACTCATTTGTTTCTTTGTTTCGCAACATTTGCACGAATGTTCATTACTGGTGAATGCTCAGTGTATCAGCGCCATAATACATATATGTATACAGATCAAATCAAATCAAAAATCGTTAATCAACTACAGGCCTAAATTCTCGTATGTAGATTAGCTTTAATATTTTCCTAAGGCATAATTTATTTACATTTATGTTTATGTAATTTCATGCATATCTAATGCATGTCTTGTATGTCACGTGGATTCAATATTGACAAAAGAGACCGGTGAGTTTGTTTCGGGTGTTTCTTGTCAGGGTAGTCAGATAAGAACCATCGCCCAAATCTAGGTTAATTAAAATCTTAATATATAAAATCCTTGCGTTACTTACTGACTGACTGACCGCTACAGCCGAAACTATTAGGCGCAGGAAGCTGAAATTTGGCATGTATGTTCCTTGGGAACCGTAGGGGTGCACTAAGAAGGGATTTCCCGAAATTCCCACGGGATTAGCCAAAACGGTTAAATTTAAAAAAATTGCAGGCGTAGCTGCTGGCGTCCTCTAGTAAAGTATATATTTGTTAAAGTGTTTTCTATGAACCTATGAATAAATAAATGATGTGACTTTAACTTTGACTTTCATCATCATCAGCCTTTAAAAGTCCTAGTTGGACTAGGCCTCTCCTTTGAAAGAAGAGGAGGAATTAGCCTACTATACCACGCTGGCCAAACGGGTTGGTATAGGGTTTGTATCAAGTTTTCCTTCTCTTACAGTGCTGTTCTCTGCATAATATGCTCCCTTTGTCGGCTCTTACGACACCCATGGGATGATATGGGGTGGTGACAATCCGTATTCTTAATCCGTCACCACACGGACTAAATCATTTAAAAAACTAATGAGTGATCCACAAAAATTATTGTTCTGAGTTTGGGTTTGCTTTGAGTCCCTCCCAGGACATCCTACAGTTGTTGCCTAAAGTAAACTAGGATCAGATGATGATTGAAATATATGTATATAGCGCTAACAGAGCTACTAAGGCTACTGATCAACGCCTGTGTAGCGTGATGATCTGTAGCCTATAGTCTTCCTCGATAAAGGGGCTATCTAATACAAACAATATTATTGAAATCGGATCAGTAGATCCTAAGATTAGCGGGTGCAAACAAACCAACTATTCTGTTTTATAATACTAGAATAGAAGTATTATTATTTATTATTTAAGCCTTTTATTCAGACAACATTGAATTCATCACATTACATGCATATTAATAATATTATATTCATTAATTATTATGTTCATTAGATTCTATTTTTATTATTAATATTACAATAATCTATCCCTACAATGTGTCTGTTTGCCTTTTGGCAAAGGCCTCCTCCAACTGTCTCCATTTTTCTCGCTCTTTGGCTATGCACGTCCATCTACTTCCAGCCTCTAACTTAATTTCGTCAACCCATCTTCTGAACGGTCTACCTTGCTTCCTTTTTCTGTTACTAGTGAACCAGTTCATTACTATTTTTGACCATTTCTCTTTGCCTCTGATGGTATGGCCTGCCCATTTCCATTTGAGTTTCCAAATTGTAGTTGTGACATCTTTTGTTCTTGTATATTCCTTTATAGTAGAAAGTCTTATTCTGTCTGATAACCTTTTCCCCATCATGCTCCTTTCCATAGCGTTTTGGCAAGTCTCGAGTTGCCTGTAGTGCGATTTGTTAAGTGCCCAGGTCTGGCAGCCATATGTAAGCACAGGCAATATACATGTGTTGAACAGTTTACGTTTTATAAACATACTAATTTCTTTGTTTTTGATAATTTCTTTCATGCTCCAAAACTGTTTCCATGCATTCGCTATGCGCCTGTCAATTTCTTTGGATGTTGTATCTGTGGAGGATATTATTTGACCTAGGTATATATTCGCTTACATAGTCGATAAGATTGTTGTTTACATAGATAGGTTCTTCCTTTCCGTTTGTCATGGCTTTGGTCTTTTGCAGGTTCATTATAAGTCCAACCTTGCGGCTCTCTCTTTCCAAGTCGTTAACATTGTCTGCAGAATAGAAGTATAGGTATAAGTTTTTAATTGAAACCACGAGTTTAAACAGTAAATATGACATTATATATTCAAAACAATTAATATTTAATAATAATTTATTTGACCATTTAATCTCCGGAGGGGTTAACGTTACGCCCGGAAATGTTCAAATAAAATAAATAAATAAAAACTGATATTAAAATTTGTCACGAACATATATAAAACATTCGCCATTTGATTTGTGTATCCGTTTATAGAAAATTATGTTTGAACCGATACAAATATCACCGCCTAATAATATTAAAATTATTATTATATTTATGATACACATTATAAAAAGTTTATCAATAAATTAATTTTAGGACAATTATTATACTAATGTGAGGAATGACGATTTAAATGCAAATTTTAATAATTAATTTATTCTTGTTTAATCTAATTAAGCTTCAAGCTGATGATTGGCCAGAAGTAGCCAAAGATCGGGTGAAGTGGCGTTCTCTTGTATTGAAGGCCAAGGAACACTTCGGGTCGATGAGCCATTGGAGTAAGTAAGTAAGTAATCTAATTAGTTGCTACATAGTCATAAAGAAGACTGCGGTTGTCTAAGGCTATTTTTCTCGAACCTACCTCCGTGGTCCAGTGTATAAGGTACTCATCTGCTGATCGGGTCCCGTTTGCGATTCCCGGGTCGGGCAAAAAGTGTTACTGAGTTTGCCGAATTCTCAGTAGCAGCACGGAGTCTGGTAATGTTCCCGGTAACGGCAGTAGGCCCTATATAGGGCTATTATGTGGGACCTAAAATTCATAAGACGAAATGTGAGTGTTATTAAACCGCTGCCTACCCTTTCGGGGTTATAGGCGTGACGATATAAAAAGGTAAGAAAAGATTGCCGTGTGGTTGACGGCATTGTCACACGGCAATGCCGTCAACCATTCGGCAATCTTTAAGATAGGGGAAGATAGGGGGTGGTGACACTTGTATTCTATGCTGTCAACCACATGGTTGACGGCATAGAATACAAGTGTCACCACCCCCTATCTTCCCGTGGGTGTCGTAAGAGGCGACTAAGGGATAACACGATGCAAATACCATCTTTGCGTAGAGACGGAAAACTCGACATCAAACCCTATACGACTGCCTCGTTGGTCTCGCGGCATAAATGTGCGCGTGGGATCGGGAAGTCCCGGGTTCGATTCCTGGGTCGGGCAGTGTTATTGGGTTTTTCTGTCACGAAATTCTCAGTAGCAGCACAGAGTCTGGAAATGTGCCCGGTACGGCAATAGGCTCGCCCCTTATTACGTGGGACTAAAGTATATCTGGCGAAAAGTAGGTGTAGAAATATACCTCTGCCTACCTCTTCGGGGTTATAGGCGTGAGACTATCTATATGTAGAAAAGATTTAGTGGTCCCGTGGTTGAGGTCATGATTTAACAAGCGTTTTTTGGTTGGGCAACGTGGTAGGTATGGTACATTTTTTAGGCAATAGTATTTGAAGAAAAACAACATCTAGCATTATCTCGGTTGCATCCGAGACTTACCAGATAAGACAGTTTAATCTTTCATAGAGCGATTGTCGATTGCCCGCCATAAGCCACGCGGATAGTAATACTCCATGACCTAGACTATGAATTTTACTGTTGAAATGAAATATTTAATTTAGGAATTAAAATATTACCCTGCTTACTCCCTCAGACATACATTCAGTCAAAAAAGTATCGGGAATGGATTGTTTGTTTATGGTTCCAAATTCAAATTTTTGTTTTTTTTTTGTTGTTGTTAGATTGCCACAACTGTTTTCCATTTCCGCGCGGAGTTTGAGTTGCATCTGTTATTTATATTAAATACAGTGCTGTTATTAGTTATATCATATCTAGTGTGTATTGCGAATTTTAACACAAAAACATCGAACAAAGAGTTTGTCTTAAATTTTGCATCGCCAATGGAATTTCATGTTCGGAGTCAATGAAAATATTACAGAAGGCTAACGGTGAATCGACTATAAAAAACTCGTGCTTATGAGTGATACAAAGCATTCAAAAGCGCTCGAGATGTGATGGAAGATTTGCCTCGCTCTGTTAGGCCATCAATGTCTGCAACTTAAGTCAACATCGCAAAAGTGAAGGAAACAGTGACTGAAAATCCTCATTCAACTTTAAGAGAGATAGCCGCCGAACTTTCTGTATCTCACGAGTCGATGCGTATCATTTTAACTAATCATTTGAATATGAAACATGTTGCCGCTCGGCTAGTCCTAAAATAATTTTGCACCACGATAATGCGTTTTCGCACAAGGCCATCATTGTGAAGAAGTTTTTGACCATACACTCAACAAATACCATCGAGCAACCACCATATTTACCAGATATGGCTCCAGCCGACTTCTATCTTTTACCTAAACTCAAATTACCACTTCGTGGCACCCGTTTTCAATCGGTAGAAGACATAAAGGAGAATACGCGGCGAAAACTGAACTCAATTCCGGAAACAGCGTTAAAAAATGTTTTGATGATTGGATTATTCGTTGGCGTAAGTGTATCATTTCTGAACGAGCATACTTTGAAGGTGATAAAATACATTTGGATGAATAACAAACAGTTTGTGTATCATAGATATTTTCCCCGTAATTCCTTGACAGAGTAGTATACCGCCGTAATGATATTTCTATTACAAAGAAGCAGGTGTATCACTGGTGATTGTGCCCAGAATATCTAATGCGGTTGTTTTTTAACCATATACGCACATACACACATACGTTGACACTAAACTTATTTGACAAGCGTCGGTGTAAATAAGAATTAGTAATACTGTATTGTAGGCCATAGAAAAAGCGATAATCTCACGGGAATTATTTTTTAAATTATAGGCTTATCTGTCTGTATTATATAAAATTATTGCGTTACTGGCAGACTGACAGAAAAGCCAATTCATCGGCATCGGTACTTTGCAATATGCACATCGATATATATGTACTGAATATGCATTTTTTTTCTTGTGATCCACAACACACATATTACTATTTATTTACACTATCCATTACTTGTTAATATTTATAAGTTTATGTACTCCTTTTTAGTTCTATATAGAGATGCGCCGAGTAACATTTTTGCCGAGTAACGAGTACCGAGTTTTACTCGGCTCAATATTTGTTCAACCGAGTACTCGGCCGAGTAACTCGGTTCACTCAAATTCCCATTTTGCGCGCGTAAACAAGTAAAACCAGGTTCGCGCCGGTCGAGAAGGCCGGCTCGCGTTAATACACCACTCATCCCGACCGCGCCTTTCAACTACCAGTCGCTTGTAGGGTTGCCAGTTCTCCGGGATTTCCGGGATTGTCCCGGAATTAGGCGTGTTGTCCCGTGTCCAGTAATTTTACGTTGCCCGGAATTCGAAAATATTAGTTTTTTCACAAAGTTACGATACTCCGGTTGCAAAAGTGTAACCAATTATTACCAAGTATTAAAAAATATCCGGAAAGTCCCGACTCGCATTATTATCTATGTATAAAAGATGTATTTCTAAGTTACTTTTTAAAACACTAGCCAATGCAGGGGAGGGGGTGTAATTGTCCCGGAAATGATACGGCCGTATCTGGCAACCCTAGTCGCTTGACAGTTTGCAAACAAATACTTCATGTTGCGCGTCATAGTACATAAATCATTAAAAAAGTTTGTTAATTAACGATTGACAGTGTGTCTGTAGAAGATAAAGCAAAAGTGAAATGTACTTTATGCAGTTCTGTAATTTTACGTAGTGGTGTTGGACGAAACGCTTCTACGACGAAAATGTTAAACTATGTTAAAAAAAAAACACACAGAAGAGTTTAAAGATTTGGAAAATGAATCTTTGCGGGAAATATCTCAAAATCGTGAGCCAGTAGCATCAACTTCCTCGTCGTAATCGAATGCAATGAAAATACAGCAAACCCTTTTCAGAAAATAATTTTGATTTTATTAATTGAGATTGTCAAAGACTTTTTAAATTGAGTACTAATAAATACTTTTTGATTAACACTGTTGTTTTAATTGTATCCTAAATATATTGCTTTTCTTAAACAATGTATACTCGGCATTCAAACCGAGTTATTCGGCCGAGTACGAGTATCAAAAATCCCGCCGAGTACGCCGAGTACCGAGTATCAACCGAGTACTCGGCCCATCTCTAGTTCTATATTTATTTTTATCTGTGTGTATGTAAGTACTTATACCATTAAATTTGTAATAAAATATTTTTCTACAAAGGTGTAATATTGTGTTTCTTTTGTATTCTATATTTATTTTGACGGCCGGTTGGCGTAGCGGGAGTGTAAGCGACTGCTACGTCGAAGGTCGCGGGTTCGATTCCCGCTCAAGTCAAACATTTGTGTACGTGAACATGGATGTTTGTCTTGGTCTGGGTGTTTCTATGTATAATATGTATGTATTTACAAAAAAACGTATATATGTATGTTTATCCATTGTCTAGTACCCATAGTAGGTACAAGCTCTGTTTAGTTTGGGACTAGATGGTGTTGTGTGAATGTGGAAAAAAAAACTTGATATCACATGCGTGAGTCACTAGAGTTGAAAATCGGCGCCAGGCGTTCGCCTGGCTCATGCCAAATTGGGTCCTATTTTGACTACACAGCTTACTTCTTTTACTGCTCTGTTTATTTTAAGTTAATTTTCTTGCTTTTTTTGTTCTAATTTTCACTATCATTTCTTGCTTTTTTTTATTTGTTATTTTTTGTTTCTTTTTTGTGTGCCCGTATATATGTATGTATGTATGGTATACCTAATATGATGTGTATGTCGAAACAAATAATTTTCATTTAATTGCAAACCATAGCCAAGACTATTTGGGGCAAGAAGCTTAAATTTGGCATGTTGTTCCTGGGTCCTATTTTGACTACACAGCTTACTTCTTTTACTGTTCTGTTTATTTTAAGTTAATTTTCTTGCTTTTTTTGTTCTAATTTTCACTATCATTTCTTGCTTTTTTTTATTTGTTATTTTTTGTTTCTTTTTTGTGTGCCCGTATATATGTATGTATGTATGGTATACCTAATATGATGTGTATGTCGAAACAAATAATTTTCATTTAATTGCAAACCATAGCCAAGACTATTTGGGGCAAGAAGCTTAAATTTGGCATGTTGTTCCTTGGGTACCGTAGGGGTGCACTAGGAAAAGATTTCGCAAAATTCCTAAAAACCTAAATTAAAGAAATGTGCGGGCGTAGCAGGGGGCATACTCTAGTGATGTTATAAAATAGAGCACTTACATAATGAAGATCTTTAGGCATCGTTATGGAGAGTCAGTATCCTCAATTATCCTAACACTATATAGACTCACGCCTGTATATCCCCAAAAGGGGTAGGCAGAGGTGTAATATTACACCCACATTTTGCCATGAATTTTTAGGTCCCTCGTAATAGGGGGCGAGCCTATCGCCGTTACCGGGCACATCACCAGACTCTGTGCTGCTACTGAGAAATCGGAAAAACCCAGTAACACTTTTGCCCGACCCAGGAATCGAACCCGGGACCTCCGATCAGCAGTCGCATACGCTATCCACTGGACCACGGAGGCAGTCCTAACATCTATCCTAACACTAGTCATGTTTATTATTATCGTGAAATCTTTTCCTCAATAAACCGAAGCTTAAATAAAGGAATTCTAAAAAGTAACAATCTCTGTAAAAGCAGCGATAGCCTAGTGGAGAGACCGACAGACTGTAACGCAGAGGGTTCGAGTTCGAATCCACGGCACGCACCAATGACTTTTCGGAGTTATGTGCGTATTAAATTGTTAATTATCGCTTGCCAAACGGTGAAGGAAAACATCGTGAGGAAACCTGCATGTCTGAGAGTTCTCCATAATGTTCTCGTAAGACATGTGAAGTCTGCCAACCCGCACTAGGCCAGCGTGGTGGACTATGGCCTTACCCTTCTCATAGTGAGAAGAGGCCCGTGCCCAGCAGTGGGACAGTTTATATACAGGGCTGATGATGATGATGAACAATCTCTCAACCAAGCAAAAAGCAAATTAAAAATCACTAATTGCTCTCCACCAGCTTTTCCTTAGAATTTCCCAACAATAACATCAATTTGAGCACAGTACCCCATACGACCACGCAAATATACATCCCTCTTAGAACGAAATACCATTTTCAATTATAATATTAGTCTAAGGCATTAAACTGCCCAAAGGGCTGTAATAAATTTTAATACCACGCTGACAAAATTATGCAATGGCGAATACGGAGGCATTTGTGTTCTTCATCCTAGCTTAAGTTACTTAAAGGGTTGACAGGGAAGTTTATTCCATGGCCATTGACAATGTTATTGTAATATAATTATTTAAGAGGGAAAAGAAAAGCAATATTGACGAGAAAGTACCGAGTTTCTTGCATTTTCGTATTTGTCAATGTGAATTTAAGTTTTCTGACACCCGCGTTGGGTTTATATATTATTTTCAAATAATAATATAACATTCTACCACATACACACATCAACATCTAGTCCCAACCTAAGTAGAGCTTGTAACTACTATGGGTACTAGAACTACTAGATAAATGGATAAACATACATATATACTTTTTTGTTGTTGTAAATACATACATATTATAGACTAGCCGTTTCCTGCGGTTTTACCCGCGTCCTGATGAAACTACTTCGCGTACCCGAAAAACCCAAATATCTTACGGACCCCTATCTTTTCTAAAATAAAATATGCCTATGTTACTCGCAGATAATGTAGCTTTCTAATTGTGAAAGAATTTTTAAAATCGGTCCAGTAGTTTTTTAATTTATCCATTACAAACAAACAAAAATATTTTTTTTCCTCTTTATATATATATATATATATATATATATATATATATATATATATATATATATATATATATATATATATATATATATGTAGAAATAGGTATCAAACATAGGATCTTAAGATTTGCAAAGCGCGCTATGTTTTGTCATAGGACATACAAATTTTGAACTCAGCACATTATACGAATAAAGCATTTAATAAATTATATTAAATTGAAACATAATTTAAGGAATAATAACAAATAAAGTTTATGAATTTTAGTATAGGTAAGTTTATTTTGTTGGATAATTTGTTGTAAATTCTTGGTGCAAGAAACTCTTTTGCAGTAATGCTGTACAGCAGCCTAATGCAGTGCCCTACTGGATACAATGGCACACGATCACGCCACCATACAAAAACCAGGCCCCGAACAACAATTCATAGACTCAAGCCTGTTTCACGAAGGGGTAGACAGATACGGACCGCGACTTGCAAAGATCTAGACATGTCTCTCTTGCTTCATTCACTCCCATCAAATTTTACATGCATGCTAACTTTTCTTGTTGTTTCAAGACTGGCTAATGGGTCTGAATCGCCTTATCAAAAGGAACGAAACTGTAAATAGAGCTCAGTGACGTCTATTGGGATGACCCTGTTGTCCTGTGCGGGATTACACTAAGGCTGAGGCTACATTAGGCCGCGACGCGACCTGCGACTCATGAGCGAATAAAACAAATAAATGAATGCTCACGTATATGGCTACACCGTACATCAAACATTAATAGCGATCTTTGATTTCATTATGCGATAGGAACAATATTACTGAAATCACGGCATCGGGTACATCAACATATCAGCGAAATTAAAGCGAATTTATTAGAAAGGTCGCATGAATCGCTCTTGTTATTTCTTTGTGGAGCATGTGTACTGAAGCCAAGTCCTCGCCGAATATACGCCGGAATTTTACTTCTAATGTAGCCATACTATGTTTTTCTCGTTTCGCTCTTCCAGTCATATCGAAAATCGCTGCCTACTGTAGCCTCAGCCTAAAATCTGTTACTATATACACTAATACGCTACGTCTTCGTACAACTTTTCACAGTCCAATGCTGGACATTCTCCTTATTTGCGTCACAAGACAAGGTTTTGTAAGAACGACAATCAAAATAAAAGTCAGTGATGCGCGCCGTGGATTAGAACACGATACCCGCTGCTCCAAATCTGGATGCTCTCTGCGTTTTTTGCTTTAATGTCTTTAAGTCTCTGATAGAAACATTAGAAAAAAATCTAAAATATTTTTGTACGATGTAAAAATCGAACCCAAACCTCCTGTATTAAGATTTTTTTTTATTTA
Source organism: Euclidia mi (assembly GCA_944739405.2). Classification (NCBI taxonomy): domain Eukaryota; kingdom Metazoa; phylum Arthropoda; class Insecta; order Lepidoptera; family Erebidae; genus Euclidia; species Euclidia mi. The sequence continues at coordinate 11,803,188 of OX123208.2, forward strand.
TATACTCACGCCTGTATCCCCGAGGCAGAGTTGTAATATACACCCACATTTCACCATGATTTTTAAGGTCCCACGAAATAGGGGGCGAGCCTATTGCCGTTACCGGGCACATTGCCAGACTCCGAGCTGCTACTGAGAATTCGGGAAAACTCAGTAACACTGCTCGACTTGGTAATCGAACCCAGGACCTCCGATCAGCAGACGCTTACGCTATCCACTGGACCACGGAGGCAGTCCAGCCTATATTAAGACTTGATATTATATTTAAATGTCCACCGTAATTCACAAACTGGTTGACATCCGAAGAAGACCCGAATTAATCTTGATATAGGTAAGTTCCACAAGGTAAAAAATATTAATAAATATCGCTTAATCTCATATTTAGTGGCCAAACATAAATTGAGCCCGTCTTTTCATTCTGCCACCTTGAATTCATATTTCAATAAAAGAAGGTTTTACTTATTAATATCTGAGCAGCAAAATATTCAGAGAACTATACGTTTTCTCAACACAAAATTTGAAAAAGGCTTTTATCAGACTTTAGGTGAATAAAAGAGAATTATTAATATTAATGTAATGGGTCTAAACTGTCGGAATATCGCTATCCTTATGGGTTGTAGATGTCACATGGCAATCGCTCCGTGTGGGAAATAATGATATTCTGTCAAATCTAGTAAGATTAGTAATGGGTCTAAATATATACCTAATTAAGTAACCATTATACTTTCCATTTTTTTCTATCACTTGTTTACCTACACACATCATAATAATAATGTTCTGCGAAGAAATTATTACCACTGTAATTACTATAATTTCTTCGCACATCATCTCCATGCCAAGCGAAACGATTGGGCTTATTGTAAGAAAATCCTACGATAGCTTCAGTTGGCCACCCCTTATTTAAAATGCATCGGCATAGTCATCAAAAGAAAAAAACTGAAACACAGCCTTGCTCACCCATCCACCAATAAACCCTGTCCTGATTACTTAACTTCTTTAATCGATCACAGCGAACTAGAATGGTTAAAAATTATTCTAGTTTGTTATTTTACGTGTTATCTTAATATATAAAATCCTTGCGTTACTGACTGACTGACAGACACGCTTCAGCCGAAACTATTGGGCACAGGAAGCTGAAATTTGGCATGTATGTTGCTTGGGGACCGTAGGGGTGCACTAAGAAGGGATTTCCCGAAATTCCCACGGGATCGGCCAAAACGGGTAAATTAAAAAAATATGCAGGCGTAGCTGCTGGCGTCCTCTAGTTTACGTATAATTGCCAAAGTATTATGTCGTATCGTGTCGTATGATTGATAGTGACAGACACTGGAATTCCGTCTGTGATATAGAGTTTTCGATAAAAATACCTATGTATTTCTTCCTCGGGTAACTTTGCTGGTTTTTTTTTCAATTAAGTTGTTTGGCCTAATTCCATCGGTTCTTCAAAATAGGCATAATCTACATAATATATACATATTATAAAAAGAAGTCTCCTTTTCGCCCTGTCTCTTTGTATGAACACATTATAGTCAAAAACTGTCGAACGAATTTTTGAACGGTTTTCACCAACAGACAGTGTGATTCCTGAGGGAGGTTTAAGTGTATAATTCAAGGAAGAAAGCGCGAACAAAGTCTTTAATGAGGTGGCAACAAACCGAATGCGCACTATTACTATAGTAGCTTTTCGCAACCCACTGCTGATCTCTGGCCTCTTCTAATTTACATCATAATAGCTTGTGAGTCAAAAGAAGGATTTGGTCTACTATACCATGACCAGACTGCCTCCGTGGTCCAGTGGATAGCGTACGCGACTGCTGATCGGAGGTCCCGGGTTCGATTCCCAGGTCGGGCAAAAGTGTTACTGGGTTTTTCCGAATTCTTAGTAGCAGCACGGAGTCTGGTGATGTGCCTGTAATAGCCTCTCCCCCTATTACGTGGGACCTAAAAATTCATAGCGAAATGTGGGTGTAATCTTACACCTCTGCCTACCCCTTCAGGGATACAGGCGTGAGTCTATAAATAAAAAAAATACCATGTCAAAACGGGTTGGTATAGAATTTGATGTGAACTTTGCCGTCTCCTTAAAAAGATACAATTGACTTCATGTATTTTCTTTAGTCTTACGACACCCCACTTAGTGTTATTAATCCGTCACCAGACGTACTAGGCACAATTGCAAATAATAATATAATAAACTTTTATTTGCATCCTGTTGAAACTTAATCTGATTAATCTTGAATTTACTATCTTATTTTCCTTTCAAAGCCTGGTCAAGTAAAATTAATACTCTAACCAACCGACACATAACTCTATTTTATATAAATCGGCAACAAATTCTTAGCATGTCCGTAAAAAACAAAATGAATCAACCAAGTTAAGCTGCCCTCTTTGTCAACATATCTCTGAACAATTTCCTTTGGAAACTACCCGTGTTGTGAGGTCAAGTTATGTTGGTTATTTTTCGCGTGATTTTCAACAATGCTATAATAGGTTGATTAGAAGTACTTAAGTGCTCATGTTAATATGAGCATGCCACGAATGTTTTGATTGTGAGTGTGCTTGAAATTGTTTTTAGCATCGTTGTTTGGAACATTTAAGGTCTATTACGGTCACCGATTTAAAAATGATATGATTTATTGTTAAATGTTGTATACGTTTTATGTGGAATAGTTTGATAACTTTCGAATCTAACCTGTCTACATGTATGGCTTTGTGTAACATACTTTGGCAATCGCCTCGCCATTAACATTGCGTAGTGTTGTGCGTTCAATCCCACACGAGACTTAAAACTACAATTGTCGTTTTGAGTCTGCGAATATTTGTGCCGGTAGCACAAGTCAATCATCTCACACGCATGTGCTAAACCAAATAATTATGACAAGGCAAAACCGCGTAACATTTCAGAATCACAAAAATTTTGAGCCGCCATGATATAAGACCTTATTCTGACGACTTAAGGCGCTGTCCTAAGCGACTGTTTTAGTAAATGAGGAGGTGAAGCAGGGGAGGTGGAGGGAGCTTAGCTCCGTCTACTGCGGGGCGCCCCCCTTCATTCTCGTCGCGTGCGGCCGTATTCTGGCGACATCCGTATTCCAATATTTCAAAATCGCAAGCAGAACGTTTTAGCATAGGTATTGAATTGAGATACTGATATTAAAATTTATATCACATACATCAATCTGTTTGTACAATATAGGCATAGCGCAATTTTTGTTCTCAGTGCAGCCATGAGCAAAACTGGTTTACATTAGACGTTATAGGTATTAAATGTTGACGAAAGTAGGTAAATACCTACGTGCCGTAAGATGATAAAAATAATTAAGTCAGTTCCATGTATGGAGAGACCATTATTATGTTTGTTTTGTATTTGTATAAAAATAGTGAAGCAGTTCATAGAATACCTACATCTAATTCCATTCCTGCCAGTTTTCAAATCTGTTTTGCAATAAATTGGCTGTGACATACGGGCGGACAGACAAACAGACATTGCGAATCTATAAGGTTTCCGTTTTTACAATTTTTGGCTACGGTACCCTAAAAAACACAATACTGCTCTACTAAGCGCAAAAGCCGTATCTCAACTAAAGCGAGTTACGAGATAATTGAAGTTTAGTAAAAGTTGATTTCCTTTATTTATTTATGGATGTTTATTGTTAAGGTATAATTATTATGGCAAAGGTTTTGAAATACGTCGCCGTTTTTAGGGGTAGTGAGTGAGAGGTCTTGAAACTCCCCTCACCATTTTCACTTGCCGGAAATACTTGGTTTCCTCTGAAAAAAAAATCTCCAAACATCGGTGTGTATGGCACTGCCAACTTCCACATTCATCACACTAGTTTAATAAACTAAGGTTGTCGGAGCCCTGCGAAGGGCTCCTATTTTCGGATTAAGGGTCAAAAGAGAACCTAACATAACCTATTTATTTACTTATTACAGTCGCACCTAACCCAAGGCACTCGAAAGCAATGACGCACAAATTTGACATTAGCTGTCAATATGATCATTCCAAGATGGCAGTTTTGCGTTTCGTTTCATGTTTTTCACATAAAACCTAAAAATTACATTTGTAAAACTGTACTAAAGTATAAAAACTATGTTCCGTTTTGCATACTTGCCGAAGTATTTATGAAATTTTGGAAAATGTTTAAAAATATTTAGACGCAACTCCGGCAGCCAAAATTACTTTTATGGGATTAAAACGAACTACCTTAAGCCCCCTACACTACCAATACCCTCAAATTCAGGCGACTCGTTTCGAAACCCAACCCATTATTATTTTTCAAAATAGATGAAACATCAAAAATATATGTGGATATACCTTATTCATGAGATACTGCTATGTCGCTTAGAAAATTATAGAATTAGAATTTGAATTACTGCTTTTTCGTTAGCTCTCGTCATACATGTTTGTATGGAAAAATATAAAAAATTTCTTTCGCTTCAAATATGTCTTGTTTCAAAGAAAATAAATATTAAAAGATATTTATTTATATTCATTTATAATTTATTAACGAAATACAGAGTTTACAGCTCATCAAAAGTTAGCTGTCTGCTACAACCCGGCAGGTTTTCTTTATTCTCATCGAATGTTAAAGGCAGTGTGTGAGGTGATAAGACTTATTATTTGTTGTCGTTCACGAGGCACAGTTTCATTTACTTTCCTTTTACGGCTTGGTATTGTAGAAATTTCAAGCACTGATGAAACATTTTCCTTTCCGTGATCTCGCAATGCCATCCCTTGAGCTTGACGAGAATCAACAATTTCAGGCAACTGCCAATTCATATAAAACGCCACAAGCTTCTCCCAGAAAACATCATCTCTTTCTATAATTTCTATTTTTAGTGGTATACTTTCACCACTCCACACAGCAAATAAACACTTTTGTTTGCGTGTAACGTGGCGTTGCCCCTGAATTTGGTAATAACAATTACAATATTTGTTTAGACTAGTCAGTTCACTTTTTTATCATGTTTCCATATTTGTATTTTATTTGCTCTTATAATATTCTCCAGGCCATTCTTATAAGCAACTTTAGAACATTAAATTTCCTCAATCATGTTTGGACCTATTAATCCATCTGGCGTGGCACCAATAATCGAATAATCCACAAGGCTCGATTGTTACATTTTCTTGCTTCGCCAGTTGTTGCAAAGCCAGTTGTTCATTTTAGATTCCATGCGCAACTGATTTTACATTGCAAATATTTTATTTGTACAAAATATTTTTTACTAAGTTGGCTTTACTGCTGTTATCTCTTCTTTTTACCACTATACAAAAATTTCAATTTGTCAACATATTCTTACGCAATTCGAACCAGTCACTGCTATCCCTCTTGTAAGTTTTGCTTATCACTAAGGAATTTGAGTCAAATTTGTTAAAAAAATTGTTTGGCATTTCTTGGCTAGCTCTTGAACAGATCGTGTTAGGAAAGAATGAAGTCAAATGTGTGTAAGACGTTGCAGAACTGTTATCTTTAACTTCACTGTAATTACAATAATGATAATTAGTTACGTACTTTATTATTAAAAACATACTATATCTTGTGTTATAGCAAACAGAGAAGTCACCTTCTTACTTATAAATGATTGATTTTAGACATTAAAAAGATATTAGATGTACTGAGACATACCTAATAGTTTATGAATAATCAAAGTTTTACCCGATGTACCTAAAAAGGTTTATGTTCAAAACACAATAATACAACATTCGTTACCGCTTGTGTGCGGATTGCGGAGCGCCATATTAGCGCTGTCATCATTATTGTTCGCCGTGGCGGCATCTTAGCGCTCCAGGCGCTCTGACAAGCTAATGAATTTGAAATATAGGTACATAAAATGATTCGATTTTATGTTATTACTCTTTCAAAAATTGAAAACTGTTGCAGCTATGTATTGTGAGAATAATTTTTATAATTATATTATGCATAATCGATAATATATAAGTAACATAGTTAGTCATAAAAGACTCTTATGAAAATAATTTGTGTAAAAATGTTACATATTTCATAATCACTTGGCCATGGATGAATTTCTATTTTATTACGACGCTTTCTTGTACAAATCCTTCGTAGAACTTCATTTCTCTAATTGTCCATATTTTATTCTTCTAATTATATATTTATAAGCACAGAAACAATAACACATTAAACACAACAAGAGTATAAACTTAGGTCCTAATTATATGTGCCCATAGTTACATGAAAAGCCTATTCAGTCTATAACATAAAACATGAAATTACGAACTCAAATCGGCGTATTATAATAACAAACAGGTTTACGTAAAATTTCGTGCAGCGGAGACGCAAGCAACATGACCTATCTCTCACAGGGCTCATAGCCGAATGATGAGGTCTGGGCGGGGCGTAAACTAGCAACTGACACTCAGTACACCGCTTATGCTAATAAGGTTTAAATTGCTGAAGCGTTTGATATTGATGGGATCTACCGAGCGTCAAAATCATAGACATTTGGCAGATTTTATTTAATTTTACAAAATATACACGTATAATATGAAAATAAATAGGGTAATTCTTTAGTTCATTAGATTTCCTACAATATTATCAAAAAAAATATGACAGCTTACGATCAAAATATTGCAAACAGTGAGACGAAAGATTATTTTCTGCCTCGATTTTGTGATTTTTTTACCGTGAGTCTATTTTACGTACATGAAAAATTCTTTCAAAAGTCTTTTGTTCAGACTTTTGACTTTAAGCTCTAATTGTTGCTAGTTTGTAATATGTACCGTTATGGCTAGATGCGCGACGAAAAATTAGGTGTTTCACGGCTTCTGAGGTATAACAGCGCCTTAAGGTATATGTTTAATTTCCCTAACAGCAAAACTAAGTTTGTTGTGCTCGCTATATAATATGTTGCATTTGCACCATTTTAGTTATTGGTTTATGATACAGAAGAATAGTAGTACATAAAAAAATGTCTTGTGTTACTAGATTTTTGGCTTTAGCTGTAGTGCTTTTGGCTTTGACTCAGGTAAGCAATTTTTAGGCTATTACTTTAATGCCAGTTTCACTATCCCTCGATATACATATTTCAGTTAATTGTCTTATTAAAAATGAAATTTCGTAATTATTTTTAATTTATCTGGGTAAAAATATTCCGTACGCAAAGACTCTGAAGATCTTTGACAGTCGTTACGGAGTGTCAGTAGACTCAAATAAACTGATACTGGTCTAAGCCATGGAACATTGCTCTCTTTTTGGGTCAGACCTGACCTCCAAGGTCAGAAAGCAGTCGCTCTGTGGAAAAGCTGATATTCTGTCATATCTGTTTAGACTTCTAAGCAAACCCCGGGGTGCAAGGCGTTAGTCTTGTATGTAACCAGGATAAACGTTAGGATAAATGATGACTGTTTGGAACACAATTTGTTGACCAAGTTGAACTCTATGATCACCTCAAAATAGTCGCAAGTGTTTATGCAATATTAAATTATAAAGCGAAATTTCAGCAAGACCTCTCACCAATTTCAAATGAAGAATTTTCTTTAGTATTCCCTCTTTTCAATTCACTCCACTCATGGCGATCTTGTGCGATCTGGTGCCAATTTATTCCTGCTGTCCTCTTGATGTCATCGTCCAAACGCATTTGTGGTCGACCTGCAGGACGCTTTTGGCCCCATGAATGCTAGCCTTAGTGTATTAACGTGAATATTTTCTGTTTCCAGCTCATTGAGTCTCACTTGATCGTCGGCGGCTTCGGTCCGGGCTTCTATCCTCGGCCGTACGGGTACGGCAGAGGTTTCGGCGGCTACGGGTCATACGGTGGAGGTTTCTTCGGAGGCCCCTTGCATAGACCGCGCTTACCGCCTCCTATAATGTGGGGATAAATAAATGACTGATGTGAAGCTTGCCTTTTTTTTCAACCAACTGTTTCCCGCTGTTACAGAATATAATCTTTATCATGCTCTCGTCCCATTGCACTGAAGAAAAACTTTTTATTTGATAGTAGGTATATCGAATGTTTACAAGCTACTTCTAAAACTATTAAAAGTGTCAAAAACGTGCTTAGGCTGCAATTTATTTATTAATTTTATTGGGTCACAGTTGAGCCAATAAAATTCGCCATTTACAGGTAAGCACCACATTGATTATACATAGCAAAGAGGTACAATGTTTTATTTATAAAAGTAACAATACTACTCAACATGTACACAATAACTGTTTTTACCTTAAAAATAAGCATAAAATATTTACTTAGTTACTTAACCCAAACTACAGTTTTAAGCTCAGATCATTTATTTGCGTGTGAATTAATTACCTTACGGAACTTGATAAGTGAATCAGTGTGCACATCCACTAGGTCACTGTAACTGTTGAACCGTTTGCAAAGTCTCGGAAAGAGTGAGCTCGCGCCAAGAACAGTACGACGAAACGGAGGACATAGAGGAGTAATCGGCGTGCGCGGGCATTGGGTAGGAACTCTAAATTTAATCGAACCTAATAATTCAGAACAGTCTATTTTGTTTTGAAGGATTTTAATCAAGAAAAGGGAGTGTTTAACTTTAAATCTATTTTCAACAGACACCATGTCAAAATGCGCAAGTCTTTTTGTGTAAGAGGCTTTCTTTTTTGCTATCCCAGAGGAAAATGCTAGATGCTAGACGAACCGCCTCCATATTCTTTCGATCCTAAGAGAGTGAGTTGCATAGTGCGGCCTCCACACGGTGCTACAGTACTCAAAGATAGTACGTATTACAGTATTATATACTACGATTTTAGTCTTACAACGCTGAAGTCCTGCTACATGTCTTAAACAAATCCAAGCATTCTAGAAGCTTTTTTTATTAGACATTAAATGTGTGGAATAAATGTTAGTTTTTGATCATATAAAACGCCTAAATCTCTGATTTGTTCAGTTTCTTGTATGTAGTCTGATCCTATAAGTTATCTTGACAATGCCCGATTCCTATTCCTAGTGAATTTGACATAGTGTCATTTCTTGGTGTTAAGAACCATGCCATTATCAAAACACCACTGGACCAAACTATTCAGATCATTTTGAAGTAATTCAACATCGTTCGTCGATTGGATTACCCTGCAAAACTTTAGATCATCTGCGTACAAAGCCATCTGAGAATTGAAAGCATTGAGGGATATCGTTGACGAAGATATTAAAGAGAATTGGCCCAATATTTGATCCTTGTGGAACTCCTGATGTCGAACTATAGATACTAGACTGAAAACCATTGACTGCGACAAAGTAAGACCGATTTTCCAAGTAAGACTTTAACCAGCTCAGAAGGGTGCCGATGACACATTATATTGCTAACTTATCCAGCAGTCCAAAATGGAAGACACGTTCGAAAGCCTTGCTGAAATCAGTGTATATTACATCGACCTGTTTGCCAGAGTCTAGGGCCTTCACTAGAGTTTCTGTGAAAGTCACCAACTTGGTACAAGTAGACCTGGAAGGTCCAAAACCATGCTGAGAGGTGCTCAAATAAAGGCGTAAGTAAAGACACAAAGACTTTAGCCATTGTCGATAGAACAGAAATAGGGCTGTAATTAGCAACATTATGATGATCAGCAGCCATGTTCACGGATGTACAATTCAACCGTGAACATGGCGCTTACAAAAGTGCCGAAATATCGGTTACTCCAATCAAAGGTACGTGGTATATATCCCGAAAGACACTTTAAAATAATGACACTTAGTATTTGTAGTCTTAATCTATCACTACAAAAACTGGGAACATAATGGAATAAGAAACTTAGTACATACCATAGTCGACGGTTCAACTCTGCTACTGTAAGCCCATAAGTTGCAATCTTGAATTTAATACCTTATTTTCCTTTCAAAGCCTGATCAAGGAATAATAATTACACAAACCAACCGACACATAACTCTATTTTATATAAATCGGTTACAAATTCTAAGCATGTACGTAAAAAAACAAAACGAATTAGCCAAGTTAAGCTGACCTCTTTGTCGACATATCTCTGAACAATTTCCTTTGGAAACTACTCGTGTTGTGAGGTCAAGTTATGTTGGCTTATTTTTCGCGTGATTTTCAACAATGCTATAATAGGTTGATTAGAAGTACTTAAGTGCTCATGTTAATATGAGCATGCCACGAATATTTTGATTGTGAGTGTGCTTGAAATTGTTTTTAGCATCGTTGTTTGGTACATTTATGGTCAATTACGGTCACCGATTTGAAAATGATATGATTTATTGTTAAATGTTGTATACGATTTATGTGGAATAGCTTGATAGTATACTCGAGCCTGCATCCCCGAAGGGTTAGGCAGAGGCGTAATATTACACCCACATGAATATTTAGGTCCCACGTAATAGCAGGCGAGCCTATTGCCGTTACCGAGCACATCACCAGACTCCGCGCTGCTACTGAGAATTCGGAAAAACTCAGTTACACTTTTGCCCGACCCGGGAATCGAACCCGAGACCTCCGATCAGCAGTCGCATAAGCTATCCACTGAACCACGGAGGCAGTCAAGTTTGATAGCTTTCGAATCGAACCTGTGTACATTAATGGCTTTGTGTAACGTACTTTAAGCAATCGCCTCGCCATTAACATTGCTTAAAACTACAATAATTGTTGTTTTGAGTCTGCGAATATTTGTGCCGGTAGATCAAATATATACTAAGCAGCGATAGCCTAGTGGTGAGACCGACAGACTGCTACGCAGAGGGCCCGAGTTCGAATCCACGGCACGCACCAATGACTTTTCGGAGTTATGTGCGTATTAAATTGTTCATTATCTCTTGCTAAACGGTGAAGGAAAACATCGTGAGGAAACCTGCTTGTCTGAGAGTTCTCCATAATGTTCTCGAAAGACATGTGAAGTCTGCCAACTCGCACTTGGCCAGCGTGGTGGACTATGGCCTTTCCCTTCTCATAGTGAGAAGAGGCCCGTGCCCAGCAGTGGGACAGTTAATATATAGGACTGATGATGATGAGATCAAATATTTGTAAAGTTCATTCGGGAATTTCATACTTAGCGTCGGTAGTTACTTCAAAAATAAAAAGAAACCGTTTTTACGTAGATATACTAAACTACTGATCCAATCGTTAAATTACAAAACAACAAAATTACATCTACAATATTGTGCTCCTTAATAAGCCCGCGGGCTGTGACTACTAAACATTTCCGAACTAAAATTTGTTCCGTCACTTCAGCATCCCTCACGCTAAAAGCAGATTGTTTTGCTACTTTTACTACCCCTACGTTTAAATGCCCTACGGTGATATGCCCTACGGTGATACACCCTATAACAGGGTGGACATTGATGGATGCGGGGATGCCCAATATTTGCGGTGTGATCATACTCCAATTAAATATTATCAATTATTTGTTTTGGCGGTTTGTGAGAGAACAGGAGTGGGGTGGAGTCGTGTTAGTCTAGTTTTTTTCAGAATTGAACGTGATTTGTTTTGAGGCGACCATGTAAACACGTACATAAATGCCAACCGTGCAGCCAAGAATTTTATTTAAACTCTTAGACTATCCTTAGGCTAGGTCTGAATTAAATTAGTATTTATGAGCTTAACCTTTAAGTACCGAAGTGTGGTCTGACAGACACTTTCAGAGTGCGGAACTTCAAGTTTCATATGTTAGAGAACACGTAACCCTTTGTCCTTTTTTGTACCCCTCGAGAAGTCGCCCGGTAGCGTTTATGGGAAGTGGCTATGTCAGTGTGTGCAATTCCGGCGAGTTTTGATTTTTATAAGATTGCGGGTGGTCTGTCGGACCACTCGTCGGTAGTTATGTGACTTCTTTTCGATACGAATTATTATAGATTATAAGAATGGTATAAACATGAATAAGCCAGGTACTTCGGGTATAAAAATGGTATTTATTAACTATTGCTAGGACTGCGGAACTATCCTAGTGGCAATGCACCTAAATATCCGGGTCATTATCAATATCATATATTGACAATGACACGGATACATATGTGTATATATCATGAAAACAATTTATTGCATCATGTTATGCAAAATGCCCAAGCTGTGGGAGATCCCATCACCAGATGACTGTTCTATTTACATAGGTATTTTTATCACTGTTTGACTTATATTAGGAGCTTGTACTATCGATTCATGATCAACATGGAAAACATTATTTTCCCGAGAAGTCATTTCACACGCATGTGCTAAACCAAATAATTATGACAAGGCAAAACCATGCAACATTCCAAACCCACTAAAACTTTATGCATTCTTTGAAAATAGTACTTATGCTGATGATATAAGGTTTGTGTTTCATTTCCATAACAGCAGAACTAAGTTTGTTGTGCTCGGTATATATTTCTGCATTATGCGCAGTTTTAGTTATTGTTTCGTGACATAGAAGAAAAGTAGTACATAGTAAAATGTCTTGTGTTACTAGATTTTTGGTTTTGGCTGTAGTGCTTTTGGCTTTGACTCAGGTAAGCAATCTATATTATTGAAAGTTGAGCAGGTTGTGCTGTAACTTTAAAAATAAATAAATAAATGCTTTGGTTATAAAAAATCATTCACATTTTGTTCAATTTTTTAATTTATCAGGATAATATTTTATTTATCCTTACCCAAAGACCATGAAGGTCTTTGACAGTCGTTACGGGGAGTCAGTACCCTCAAATAAATTTATACTGGCCCTGGAATATCGCTATCGCTCAGATAGCAGTCGCTCGGCTTAAAAGCTGATATTCTGTCATATCTGGTTAGACTAGTTAGCGGACTTAGAGCTGCATAGTCTTGGATGCAACCGGAATAAACGCTGTGAGCCTGTGATGACTGCTTTGAACACAGTTTGTTACAGACATTGTTAAACTTTGTGATCAAAATATGCGCGAGTTCTTTTTTTCATTTTTTTTATTTTATTTATAGACTCAAGCCTGCATCCCCGAAGGGGTAGGCAGAGGTGTAATATACACGCACATTTCACCATGATTTTTAAGGTCCCACGAAATAGGGGGCGAGCCTATTGCCGTACCGGGCACATTACCAGACTCCGTGCTGCTACTGAGAATTTCCTAACGGAAAAACCCAATAACACTTTGCCCGGCCCGGGAATCGAACCTGAGACCTCCCAAATCCACGCGCACATTTATGCCGCGAGACCAACGAGGCAGTCTGTTTCATATTCAATTAAAAAGCGAAATTTAATTAAGCCCCTTTTCAAATGGAGACTTTGCTTTTGTATACTGTCATTCTCTCTCTCTCTTCAGCCTTTTTCGACCCTTTGGGTATAGGCCTCCTTCAACCCACGCACTCATGGCGATCTTATACGATCTGGAGCCACTTTATCCCTGCTGTCCACTTGATGACATCGTCACAACGCATTTGTGGTCTTCCTGACGGACGCTTTTGGCCCCATGAACGCCGAGCTTAGTATTAACGTGCATATTTTCTCTTTTCAGGTCATTGAGTCGCATTTCATCGGCGGCGGCTTCGGTCCCGGCTTTTACCCTCGGCCGTACGGATTCGGCAGAGGTTTCGGCGGCTTCGGGCCATACGGTGGAGGTTTCTATGGAGGCCCTTTGTATCGGCCACACTTACCACCTCCTATTTTTTGGGGATAAATAAACGACTGATGTGAAGCTTGAATTTTATTTATACCTGCTGTCACTGCAATATTTAAAACGATCGCCTGTCCTAAAATATTCATTAGAATTCAATCCTATGTCGAGGGTGGCCTTACAAACAATCAATCAACGCACATAGAGAACTCCTAGAGTCGAAATAGTGATTTGTGGGTCATATAATGGAGATGACTGCCTCCGTGGTCCAGTAGATAGCGTATGCGACTGCTGATCGGACGTCACGGGTTCGATTCCCGGGTCGGGCAAAAGTGTTATTGGGTTTTTCCGAATTCTCAGTAACAGCACAGAGTCTGGTGATGTGGTCGGTAACGGCAATAGGCTCGCCCCCTATTACGTGGGAGCTAAAAATTCATGGCGAAATGTGGGTCTAATATTACACCTCTGCCTACCCGTTCGGGGACAAAGGCGTGAGTTTATAAAAAAAATTATAATGGAGATTAAGCTTACGTCACTTGGTGCAATGCTAAACGGCAAGGTGACTGCTCGAACCAATATACCATCCGTGCCATCCAAAGCATCCAACGATCTGTATTATCGTCAACATGTCGAGAAACTTCACGATTCATCGTCGTTCCTGATTGAAATCAAATACATATTATAATTTTATCATAGTATCTTACTAAACCAGATATTATTTTATAAAGCCCAATTGAAATTAAATACATATAATAATTTTATCAGAGTGTCTTACTAAACCAGATATATTATCTTATAAAGCCCAACTATACAATTATTAAAGTAAGTCATTATAAAAAGTTTGCTACATAACGTTATGATATTAAACCATGCAATCCTCACAAATAGATAAATAGTTTTCATAAAATGTATATCCATAAGTCGACTCCATGCCATTCCGCAGGCGTTTCCACTCAATTAAATATTTGGGTTCTGTGGTAATTTCTCAGTCGAATTGATAGCCAGCACAATGCATCCGACCGTTTGTGGAAAAATTAGCTCCCGATAGCTCTTTTGTATATACAGATAAGAAATAGCTTAATGATTTTTGAACGGGAAATCTTGGGAAGGTTTTTATTCCTTTTAGTGAAGTGATCAATTTTGCGTCTATTGTATGTTGAAGTTGGTCCAGGATATCTTGTCTTTGTTTCTGTGCAAGGGTTAATCGGCATGGATGGCGTAGCGGCTAAGGGATCGTCTCGGCGTTTTGGCACTGCGCCGCGTATCGTGGGTTCGATTATCTCATGAGACACCACTTTATGTGAGCCACAACTTGATATTTGGAGTCTGTGTGTTCTTAGTGATTTTAATACAATTTAGTTTCTGAATTATAAATGTACAGTACACGTCTGCCGGGACATATTCAAATGTACAATCAAACAAGTCGGCGCTAGACCAGTTTGAAAAAAAATCCCTAGGCGCGCTCATAGAGTCGAGACACACTAGAAAATGGTTTTGTATATAAGGGTCAATGTGCGTGTAAAGTAGCACTGGAAGCGACGATGTCTTGCTGAGCGATTCTCGCCCTTATGGTGGTCGAGCGGAAAGTTGTTCGACTGTACATTACACAGCTACAGGTGCCTACATTTCTATCTATCATATAAAATCAAATCATTACGTCTCAGGTCAAAACCTTGTGCAAATTATACCGCGGGCCACACCCGATTTCCTTACATAATTCAATTACATCTAAACACAAAGCCACAAGGAAGGCCTTGTTTTTATTAAAGCCGGGGTAATCATCACCTCCGCTGGCAACACTGGGCTGTGTGGGTAATAATTAAATATTTTCATAACACGACAACACTGGCCCTAGCCTATAAATCATGGTGGTTTGTGTGTGCGCGTTGTCTTAGTTGACACGTTACGGCGTTGGTTTTTCTTTTTTTGTTTATTTACTAGAGTGATGCCGATACGTTACCAGAATTTCGCCTTTAAATCATAAAATATTATGAACTTGAAAGTGAGTTTGCTTGTTTGTCCTTCGTAAATCTTATACTAATATATAAAGCTGAAGAGGTTTGTTTGATTGTTTGTTTGGTTGAACGCGCTAATCTCAGGAACTACTGGTCCGATTTGAAAAATTATTTCAGTGTTAGATAGCCCATCTATCGAGGAAGGCTATATAACATCACGCTATGAGCGACGGGAGCGGAGCAGTAGCCTTAAATAACGCGGGTGTAACCGCGGGCATCGTCTAGTCATATCATAAAATTGCTGTGTTTCACGTCGAAACTTAGCAATTTTATAAAATTTATAAAATTAATTTCATAAAATTGCAGAGTTTCACGTCGAAAGTCAGCAATTTTATGATATGATCTTTGTGTGTGGAGATAGGGACTGGATTTGCGTAGGGCTACGCGATAGTCGACTCCCATGCTAGTACAGCTGACGAAAATTTCAATACCTACATTTATTTATTGTCATTTATGTAGCGTAACATGACGTAAATATGTTCAACCTACTCTCAGACACATTCATATTCGGCAAAAGCAATGAGACTATATGGCATGGGATCATTGACTTATATATATATATATATATATATATATATATATATATATATATATTATATATATATATATATATATATATATATATATATATATATATATATATATATATATATATATATACAACATGTAACAAGTTTAATGCACATCTTGAAAGTACTTTGTTCAGAATCGGCAACTGAATCCATTTCCGTCATTTTTAATATTGTTTATTTTTAGTCTTAAAATAATTAAAATAGCGTAAATTGTAGTCACTCATATTTTAAAAAATTGAGCTATTCGAAAATAAACCTTAAATCAAAGCAAAACGGCTTATTTTTAAATGCATTTGTTAAATGGTTCCACGTTGACTTACACAAACGCACACATTAAAACAACACAATTTTAAAAAAAATTGAGCTATTCGAAAATAAACCTTAAATCAAAGCAGAAACGGCTTATTTTTAAATGCATTTGTTATATGGTTTCACGTTGACTTACACAAACGCACACATTAATACAACACAATAGACGGCAAAAGACAATAGCACACAATTGACCACCAAAATGTCTATCATCTATCTTTCACTAACGTAGGTAATAAACAACGGGAAAGAGCGAGACGTAATGTCTCGCTCGCGCTGGCGCATGACAAGAGCAGCGGGCGATGCGCTTAGACATGTTATGACAAGTACAACCGGGAATATCTATCTGATTCTATCAGTGAGTGCTGTGAAAACCTTTTTAAAAGTTCACTTGTTTACAAAATGTGTAATGGTGTATAATTTAATCATTCAACAACAAAGTGAAAAGTTCAACATCATCTTGATGTTGACTTGTCACCCATGGACTTTCTCATTGTGGAGAAATAATAAATCACCAGTTTATTGTGACGACAGAAAAAGTGCCGAGTAGTTAATTAATTAAGATACTAGCTGCTTTTGAAACAGTGAAAAGATGTGATTTGTGAGGAAATACTGAAGTGCTACGTGGACGAAAGAATTGTGATTTAAACCTGTAAGTTATTTTATTATTCTATTATTGTAAGTATTTAGATTCACAAGACAACTTTAAACACGCCGTTCTTGTTTATTTCTCTCTATTCTTTTATTTTATCTGATTAA